>JAHZSR010000282.1:0-23081 GCA_025782845.1 Boletus coccyginus | reverse complement strand
CGTGGGTATTGACAGGGTCAGGGCGGGATTCCGGTTCCAAGTGCGCCGGTCTGCTCTGCGGCACGAATGTCGACAAGGCGTGGAGGGAGGGAGGTGGGCGCTTATCAAAGTCTTGGAGACATCGTGTAAGGTCAGGATGTGCGGTGGCAAACGGACTACTTCCGTCGTTCGCTCCAAGCGAAACGATGTCTAGCTTGTCTCCCTGATCAATGTCCATGGCGGCAGCATCGTCGGCAGATGTTCTCCATTGCGTGTACAACTTGCGGGATCTTTCCGCAATTTTCGTCAGCAGGGGCTGGCCGAGTCAATGAGCATGATACGAGCGATCAAGAAATAGGACTTGCCAATGCCTGAGCTACTTTGGGGCATTCCTCGGCGACCTTGGCAAACAGCCGGTGCACAGTGTCAAGTTCCTGCAGAGCAAACGGTGCTAGGCTGAGAAACGGGGTCCTGGACACGATCAGGGATAGGGCAACCTAACGCCGGTGATTAAACATGGATGACAAGCGGTAATACATACGTACTGCTCCTGAGAATGCATTGAACCAGAAGCACATGAATCGCTTGCCCAATTGTGGTTCCCGATCTTCAAGCGCTTTCAGGGTGGCAATAAGGCGACTTGCGCTAAGGTACGTTGCCACGGCAGACGGAGCGAACTTGTGCTGATAGGAGAATGCGTCGCAGTCGCTCACGGCCACGGTAAAAAAGTTTCGGTGCAACTGGAGAAGAACTAGCGGACGTCGGGTCTGCAGCCCCCATGCGCAACATGCGACGATGCAAACACACCTATTTCGCGACCGCTGGAGACCAATACTTGCTGCATGGTGAGCTGTCGATTGTCGCGGATGCCATCGACGTTGAAGATGTCGAGGTAGGCGGGATAGTAAAGTCACGGATGGTTTTGTCGACCTCCAAATCTTGTGGTATGGCTGGGTTGGGCCGATATCGCTGTGGTCAATACAGGGGTGAGACAGTTGAGGAAAATCCGTGCTTCCATTCATGGTCTGTCCATTGCGTGAATAGGGTGCACGGCCACATGAGGCGATGCTCACATGATTGGGCACCTGAGACGATGTACATCTCAGGGGCTGCGTACGATGGGCGGCGACAATCGACATGATCGAGACATAATGAGGGGGACGTCCGAGGGAAAGGGCCTTGGGCAAAGGTCAAGAAGAAGAACAAAACGGATTGTGGTACATACTAGACGAGCGTCCAAATTGAGGAGCTCCCAAAAGAGCATTCTGCGGCGTTGGGATTCTTCTGGAATAACCTTCCATCGGTTCCCATCACGATCTGGAGAAAACGGCGGTGAACGGAGTGCAATTCCGCGATGATAGGGTCACGCACGAAGGCCCAACTAGGGAGAAAGGGTCAGGGAGGCGAAGAGCGGATTTTGGTAAGACGCTTACGCTTTGCGCCAGTTTCACAGCGAGTCCCATGATGCTCCAAGCATAAGCCACTGCCTGGCTCTTGTCTGAGAAAATGAGAAGATACCAAATCATGTAGAACTAAGGGCCAGTGAAGATGATGGCATGACATGACAAGGGATGGCGTACAAGGGTTTGTATGAGATCGAGGTTTGGCTCGTCCATAAGGTTCATTTCGCAAAGGGAGGCTCTGGCCAGACGGTGGTACAGGTCTGCGCGGGGGGGTTCGTTTTGCTGGTTTAGATCGACGAGGAGACCTATGGCCATCATGATGAAAAGGAGGGACAATCGCCGGAAGCAGAGGTCTTGTACGGGAGTTGTGTAAACGTGGTGAACCAGATTTGGGAGCCAGGTCTCGCTTGGGTCAAGGTTGTACCTGGTGGGAGCGGTGAGGGAGGAAGAGGGCGAGGGAAAGAAGCATACTGCCAGAGGGCGTTGAGACGGGCCTGAGTGCAATAGTATTCTGCCTCTTGGCGAGAGGGGAGCATGGAGTATATGCGCTCGCGCATGGGATTGTTGGGGAGCCAGGGGTAAGGAAAGGTCTGGCTGAGTTTTTCGATCTCTGGGGAGAGTCTTGGTATGTCTGTGGGAGCGATCTCGCCGGACGCGCTCCTGTCCTGAGGGCGGGGGTGTGAGGAGGGGGCGCACGAGACGGGGGCGCGCGAAATACCTCTGAGAGAGTGGGGTCGGGATCGGGGGGCGGGAGGTGTGACGAGGAGGGGCCAGGGTCGGGGACGCCTGTCTGTGGGGTGTAGAGTTCGAGCGCGTTTTTGATGCGGAGGAGGTCCTGGATGAGAAGGGGGTGTGGATCAGTGGAGCACCTGGCCTGGATGGAGCCAAGGGCGTCCTCGAGCTGGCGTATGCGATCGCTCATCTGTATTATCTTTGCATGGAGCTGCTCTGTGTTTGCGAGGATGAACCTAGCAAGGGGGGTGAGCAGGGTGCTGCGAGACGGGGACGACGGACCTGCTGCCCTTTCCCGAGGTGAGAGCGCCTGTGGGGGGTGAGCACGGGCAGGGGTGGGAGGGGTGCACGGACCGTCTGGGCATATTTCTGCGCACCCGCGCTTTGAGCAGGACTGGCAGGGGAACACGCGATCACACTACAAGGGGTGAGCACGGGCGGGGGTGCGGGCGGGGACCGGACCTTGAGCTTGAGCCTGCGGGGGGTGAGCGGGGCAGGGGGGACGGGGACGGGCGCACCTGCGACACTCTGCACACGAGAGCGGCTGTTTCTTTGTCTTTCTGTCGTCCTGTCGCGGTCGTTTGTTCGAGTGCATCTCAACCAACGATACAACTCCGACTACCACGGACATATTCCTCTCTATCAATTATGTAATCTTTCATATCCGATCATACCGGCATTCTCTCCAGCATCGCCCGTGTCTCCGTCGCGGCCTCCGCCAGCGCGTGCCTCAGCGCCGCACCGTCGCCCCTGGTTGACGTCACCGTCCAGCGCACATAGTCCTCCCCGATCGAATACGACAGCCCAAACCCGTCCGGAACAACTGTCTGCCCGTCAGCCCCGCGATGACACACGCCGCGCCCGCTTACCTTCCCCGTACCCCCACCCGTCAAGGCACGGCGACGACAGCTGCGACGTCGACAACTCCCAGTGGCTGCTCCTCGAGAACCCCACGTCCGTGTACACCCCCGGCGTCCCCTCCCCCTCCCGCAGCATCCGCTTCAGCCCAAACAGGTGCCGATCAACCCCCTGTCCGTCACTCGCCCACGCCGCGTACTGCAGGTGTCGTGCAACCGCTCGTCGGAACAACTTGGCTCGCTCCCCATCCTGCCCGTCCGTTCAGCACCGTCGCACCCCCTCGCCGCCACACTCACCGTCGCATCCGCGTCCAGCATCGCCTCCGCCCACGCCTTGCTCTCGTTGCTCGCACTCCGGATCACCTCGGTCCGTCCCCGCTGGTACTTGCGCGTCTGGCAGCTCTCGTACGTCACACCAGGCCGCCCAAACATCTTGTGGAACGCGAGCTGCTTCACAAGCTGCACCCACGCGTCAGGCGACACCTTGAACCGCTTCATCAGCACCTTCCCATACCCTTCATAGTGCAGAACCTGCCACACGTCAGCCAATCACACACACGCGTCCAAACCCGTAACCTACATGCATCTCGTGCTGTCCCACCAGCGCGTCAAAGTGCTCACACGCCGCACCGATATACTCCCTGCATCGCGCATCCAATTCGAATTTGAGCTCCGTCGGCGCCGCAAGATTCGCCCCAGTCGATTCCGTTCGCGACGGCCCAAGATCCACCTTGTTCGCAGCAAGCGATGCCAACATAAACTCGTTCAGTCGCAGCGTGGGCGTCCCGTCCATGCACGAGTGTTCGCCAAGGAACCCGGACCGTCCATTGTCGAACACGAGCACTGCAGCGCGATTAGCTACACCATGTACACCGAAATGAATTCATACGTTGATGCTTGTCGTAAAACCGGTTTCGTCCATCTCCCACCCAACACGCCCACGAAATGTCCTCGCGCGTGACGGGCTTGGTATCGTCTAGACAAACAACGATCGCAGCAGACTCGATCCGCTCCAACGACTTGCCGTTTTCCGGCGAAGCCGCCAGCAGCGCCGCCCGTGCCTGAATTAAGTAAACATCAAGTGCGAGCGTGATCAAACGGCACGCAAGGACCTACCTCGGTCCAAACGTCGCGATTTTCACCTGTCAGTGCACCCACAGGGACACCCTTGTCGTTCCCAGCCAGCGCCATCACGCGCTCAATCTGACTATCCCGACGTCAACCCGGAACACGCCCAACGAAAGCACCCACGCACACTTCGAGTTCAGCAGCGCTCAGCTCCTTACCCTCCGGGGACACGAGCGACACCTCAAAGAACCTGTTCTTGCGCACAAACACGACGTGATCGTGCGTCTGCGGATCAAACTTGGCCGCCGTGTCGATGGGCTTGACGGGGTACCGACACGCGTGGAACCTAGCACCAGGTCAGCGCCATCCAAAGGACACCAGACCGCACTCACAGCCACTTGTACGACTCCATGCACAACGGCGTCCCGCGGACCTTTTCAGGCTCGAGCGCTTTCCTATGATCACATCCATCACACGCGCCAACACAAACCATAAAAAAGGACCACGCACGACTCTGTCAACGCCCTAAACGGGAGCATCGCCTTGACAAGACTCGCTGCCCGCGTCGCAGGATCCCGCCTGCGCGGATCGTCGAGGTGAACATAGAAGTAGCTCACAAAGACGACAACTGGATCGCGGTAGGCCATGTAGGCGACCTCGTTCCACCAGCCCGCCAGCCAGTTCTTGATGGTAGGGTCGTTCGCGCGGGCTTCGAGACGACGCTGGAGCTCTGCTGCGAGCGGAGAGGCGAGGAAGGCTTGTGCGCTGGCTTGGGTGGTGACGTACTCGGCGTCGGACAGGTGGGGTTTGACGGACTCGAGGTATTTGGAGATCGTCGACGCGAGCGGGGGTACGGGGAGGTGGGGTAGGGAGGCTTGGAAGCGGAGCATGGGCCCCGCAGAGGGGTCCTCGACGTAGCCCTCGGGGAGCGGGTGAGACCTGCGCGGGGCAGAGGACTGGATGGGACGGTTCTTGGCCATTTGGTATACAAACTAGAGTACGTGTACGTCAGCGAGGCACGGGTTCGTTGGGACTTGGGTAATACCGAGGTACGCGACGACCGCGAGAGATGTCTGAGCATGCCACTGGTATCAACCGGAGGACACAAGAACGAGTACTTATTTCCTCCCGGTGTTCGATCCCATGTGATATAGCACAGCCGCCATGGGTCGGAACGGCGTTAGACTGGTAATACACCCTGCTAATCTTGAATTGCAAGTTGTAGGGCCGCCTGACAGGAAGCTCTGCACCCGTTACTCAAGCTACAAAGAACACGTCATGGAAGGTGCAACAGCGTCAGAAAACTGGAAAATTCACTGTCCGATCGGGAATGAGCTCGGCATTCTCTAATCTTCAAATACATAGCCTGCGGGAGAGTACAGATGCGGAGTGACGAAAGAATACAGTTGGGTATCTCATAATGCATAAGGTCGCAGTGCATATTACCTCATAGTGCATAGATGTCTGCAGAGGCAAAATGTCCTTCGCCACCCAAAATATCATCTCATGATGCATAAAACATCATAATGCATGATAAAAGTAGGGGACCAACGCTATGCATTATGAGATACTCAACTGTACCCAGAAATCCAGTCGATTCAGGCAAACATCTCCTGCCCCGGAATTTCTCTAAGTGAAATTTGTCGCCAGGTAACCCGAGGCAAGAGACATTTACCTGGCGCTTGTACGGTCACGCGATCCGTCCCTGAACGCGATCTTGGACATCGCGTCGTCAAATCATATCGTATTATCAACGTGAGCCAGCGCTCTTAAGCGTAGTATCCATGCCAGGGTGCTCTGTATCAGCAGAAACCAGGGAGTTGCTTGAATGTGCAAGGAGTGTGGACGTGACGCATGACACAGTACGGCCCGGTTTCACTGGTCGTTTTACACATTCTACGCGCGGACGCGGTTTCCACACACGTTCGATAACGTCGTCGTAAAACGGCGCACGCAACGTGCCGCAAAAAACCACTCAATCGACGCAGTCTGGACTCGGCACGCTTGTCATCATTTGACATCCCCTCCTGCATCGCCGCTGTTGGAACTTGGGATGCCGAAAAACGCTGCACGCATACCGCCTCGCCAACCTGTCCTGCCCCACCAGCCTGAACGTGTTTCGAATCACCATCACCATCTGTCCAATCCGTCCCCTATGGCATCTCGAGCCATCTCGTTTCCGTCGCCTACTGTAGCCTGCATGCAACCCCTGCCCATCGTGCATGGCCTGCTACCTCGTCGCCCCCACGTCGGGCTCGGTCTCCCACCAAGTCAACCCGTTCGTCCAGTGCATCAACACCGCCGCACCGTCCCAACTGCGCACTCAAGTTGATCACCGCGGTTACTTCTGCCAACAACGATCATGTGATCATCACGAAGCGGAGCATGGCGTGGTGTGGCGCCTGGGCCATGTTACATTGCTCGTGCAGTGGATTGAGTCCGACACATAGATCCTGGAAGTCGTGGTGAGGTAGTGCGGGTCAAGGGCCTTACGCGGAGCCCATCCCACAACACCTCCACTCCCAACTTGCAGTATCCCGCCTCCTGACCGGCCCTTCCTGTATCACTGCATGTCGTACAAGACACTTCTGACTCGTCGCCAACGTTCAAAGTCCCGAACGGCTCTCACGTTGCCTCTTCATGTGAGTGCTTATCCTTAGAAGCTCTTCGCCAGTATCGAGGAACGAATACTCAGCATTCCCGATAAAGTTGGGCCGCCGTGATCGCACACTTCGGGGTCCTATATTTCAGTGCACATCACTACCATCGTTTTCGACCACAGAGACGACCTGATGAGTGAGATACGCACTCTCATTGATAAAGTCTTGTGGACACAACTCGTACCGTACTTATACAACCTCTTCGTCGAAGACGAACTCGATCATCCTTCGGCATGCCTCCACCCTTCTCTAGTGGTGGGCTGGTGGTCGGGTCTGGGATGAAGCCCTGAGTGGCTTCTGGGTACAAATTTGGGGGTGGTGATAGATGGAGAGGGCCGTGCGTGGGTATCGACGCCCCACAATGCATGTGCTTGCGCATACAGTCATCGAGGAGAACGCAGAGGAAGCTGGGGCGCTTCGTTCACCGCGATGAACTCATGATATTGGGTTGTCCTTCAACCGGCCCCATCTGATCCAGCTATTGGATAAATTTCAACAGACCCCGCGGAGGGAAGGAGGTCCGAAAGGGCGTTCCCAAGGAGAATATCCATCAACGGTCCGGCATGACGGAGAAGTAGCAGTGCCTCCCAACCACGCCCATCGTATCCCATTGGGGGAACTGCGGCAGTGATCAGTGGAGAACCTGCGTCCGAGTGATCTCGACGGTGATCAATTAAGGCGATGTCGTAACCTGCGCTAGTAATACGCCAGGTACTTGGAAGATAAAACAGCCAGCAGAACCCAAGATCGAACAACGGACAACCTCCCTCCCATCTACTCTCAATCGTTAAACCGCCATGTCTTCAGATTTACAATCTTCTCTGGAGTTTTTACAGATGAATAATTATACAGCCCGTATGATCGCTCATTTTCTCAGTGATTAATCTGATTGGTCAGGGCAGTTGGTACAATCGCTGCTGTCGTATATGATTATTGTGAGTGATACTATAATATGTGCACACTAGTTTTATTCTAATAATTGCAATCCGGCCCTACCACTGCAGTCCTCACCTTTTCAAGAGAGGTACGTAATATTCCTCTCCACATCTTATTTATCGACTGAGAATATATCAAAGGTACAATTTGTTTGGGTAACGAAGCAACAATTATCGAGTGAGTACTTGGCTCTGACAGTCCCATAGCGCCAACCCTGGTCCTGGGTCTCAGCGATGTTTGTTCTGGTGTGTACAAACGCTCGGAGTCCACTCCATTGCAGGTGTTCTCAATCTATATCTCTGTAGGTCCGCTATGTTGGGCTTTCTTGGGTTATGTAAGTCTATTGCCTCTATGATGCACAGAAGACAAGGGTAACAGTCGATCCGTGCTCAAGTTTTGCCGCACTCTGTATGTTCGGAATCGAGTCAGACATTCATTGAACTGATCAAACACATTCACAGCCACTACTACATTTTTCACGGGACCCAGTATTGAAGTCAGTGTTTCCGTTTGCACCTCATTGCCTGTCTGTCATTGATGAGCATCCGCAACTAGTTGTATGCATTTAAACTGTGGCCAAAATCTATCCTGATATCAGTTGCATAGGTGTAAGTGGATTGATTTACTGCCCTTTATGAGGGTTATATGCGACATGAACATCCCAAAGGCACTGGAGTCACCTTTGTAAATCAGTGGGCATTTGTAATATTTCTTAGTGCCGCCGATGGTGAGTGACTCTTCCGCCTGTTCCATCGCCACTCACCGTAATCTCGATCATAGCGGTCATGATTGTGCGGGTGTACGCAATATGGAATCGATCAAAAAGGATTCTTTACCTCCTTTTGTTCATTTACGTGCCACAGGTCATCATTGCCATCGTTCTTACTGCGGTCCTCAATACCAGTAAATATCTCACCGGTGTGTCCTAGAAAAACCCCCGCGTGACACTCCAGTCTCATCCCTTCATCCGCTTTCACCCTTCTGTGCAGTCACAATTAGCCAAGTTTTGGATTTATCTTCATGCAATCCCGGATGGAAGAACGTACCAAACGGGATGCAGGTGTACCAAGTAATCCCGCGATTTTCTCTTGGTGCTGTGCTTTTGATTCTCGCGGTCACTCAAACATTGAAGCAATCGGTTGCCATGTACAAGGCAACAAAGAAGTGGCAGCTTAACCGGTACATCAAACAACTTGTGAAGGATGGCGTTCTTTATTTCCTTGTGTATGTCTCGGCGTTTCCCTCTCTCGTTTCCATTTGTCATCGTCCCATTCCCCCACCCATCTTACTCTCGAGTGCTGCACAAGAACTGACCACTCGGGGTTTTTTTTTGGGGAACTGACAGGAACGTCGTTCTCAATACCAATACCATACTAGAAGCCCAGGATGGGGCTACACTGGGCCCCACCGCACTGCTCTTCCTGACCATGTTTTATACCACCACGCTATGGTCCATCATGTCTCGGTTCATCATCAGCGTGCGAGAGCTGTATGAGCGTGACCAGCGTCACGGCAACCAGGGAGCTGACACCGAATTCGGGGTGTCGTCGCGACCCATTGCAAGTCAAAATGGGGTTCTGTCTGCGATCGCATTCGCGGACGTCGTCCCGGGGCAGGATAAGGTGGAGGGGGACGCGAACGAATCGGAGGAGATTCGACTCGAGCCTTTGGGAGATAACACACGTCAGGTTTGAAGGAGCAACGTGGAAGGTTAAAAAAATTGCGGTACGAACAGCGCCGAGGCAATGATAAAATAGAGTGGGGCGTGGTGTTACTTTGGATGGTTACTCGGGTATTTATTTTATCTATGCACATGCCTCGTCTTCTGGGCTGAACTCGGTGTTCTCCCAACGGCGCAGTGTAGGCATTGTCTCCATAGAGTTTCTCCTTTGCACGTACGATTTGGTTCTGTGCTGCAAACACTTTGTTGGTGGCGTACCCATCCGAGTGATATTAGGTGTAGTCGTCAGGGAGGGCGAGCACGAGGGAGACCTGTAGCTGTCGAGGGAGTTGCAAGGGACATGGTTGGACTGGTCGATGCTGCTGCCTAGACCAAAAGGACCAGCACACGAGGGCATCGAGGTGATAAGCGTTGAAGTTATAGTAATGGCTAGTTCGTTCGATGGCGTCGACGAGGCTGCATAGGGACGTGGATTGGCTAGTCGACCAAGTAAGGCGATCGATCAAATTTCTAGACCATTGCACGAAGACGTCGACGTGGTAGGCGGTGTAGCCGTACTGCCAGTGACTGGTTGGTTAGATGGCGTCAGAGAGGGACTCGCTGGCTCGCTCGAGGGCGTCCGAGACGAGGCTGCATGGGATTACTCGACGTCGAAGCCGGGGCGACCAATTCCTAGACTAAAAAGACCAGGACGTTGGCGTGGTAGGCGTTGTGGTTGTACTGGTCGGCGAGGTGGTCGGTATGTTACCGACGTGGAAGCGGGGCAACTAATTCCTAGACCTAAAAGACCAGCACACGAAGACGTCGGCGTGGCAGACGCTGTTGTACTGGCTGGTTGATTATGTCTGCGAGGAGTTGGTGTGTTACTCGACGTCGAAAGAGGGCATAGACCTGAAAAAAAAAATTAGAACACGAAGACGCCGAGGTGGTACTTCAGGTTGTGCTGGCTAGCGCGCTGGATGGCGTCGATGACGTTCCATGTCCAGATTATCATGTTGCATGAGTCGAATTCAGTAGGGAAAGTCCTCCCCTCTGGTGAGCGTGTCGTTCATATGTATTGTCCCGCGGCCAGGACAGCGAGGCCCAACAGTACTTACTGTCTCTTTTTAGCTGTTCGTGGGTTGTTTTGGACCCAAATGTGTCTTTATAGTATTTGGACCTATCAGGTTTGGGTGATCAAGATACCAAATTCTTAGTCCTGAATGATGCGATACAATTAAACACTTGCACTTCTCAGTTCTCAATTCCCACGTACAATTTCTCACGTACAGATTCTCATCCTCTAATTACCACGTCTGATTTCCCACGTACAGACTCTCACCCCCCGCCAACCTTTCAAAAGCTGCAAACCTCAGTGATAGCACCTCAGCAACTCCAGCTTACAAGCGTAACGCACCTCAATCACGACTATGCCGTGTAGTCACGTATCAAACCACTCGAACTGCATTAGCAGCTCGTCCGACGAGAATGACGGACACATCATATACAACGATCGTGTGCGTGAGGCCTGCTACGAGAGGGTGTGTTAAAATGCTGCGTTATTCAGGTATATCATGTACTTACATTTGCTCCTAGCGGCCATCGCATGGCCGTCCACTGTCCTATGGAGAAATCCTGCACCACTGGTCAGAAGCGGTGGTCAAGGCTAAATTCGCGAAGGTCGAATTTACGGAAGCGCAACAAGCCTGTGACGACTACAGCAGTATGGTCCAGGCTGTTGTTGGCACTACAGGTTACGAGATCTTGTTGAAACAATTGCTCTCCCTTGTGGAGACATATCGGCCGGGTGAGAGATCGCTTTCGAAAATGTCAGCCAGTGCATTGGACTTACTGTTATGGGAAGCTGTTGAGATACACTAGATTTATGTTGTGAGCCGCAGGAGCTAATGTGTCTGTGTTGCTAATGGTGTTGTATCTTTGCGACCTGTGCTGAGAAGTTGGACTTAGTAGCCATCAGTATGTATTACCGCAACCGTAACTTTATTGCACGCCTGTGCACTCGAGTTCCAGTCATGAAAGTGAAGGTCTGGGGTCGCGATTGGGCCTGCCCGTGACACCATCATCGTCGGAACCGCCGACGCCGGGCGTGTGTTCCGGTACGACACCGTGTTGCAGGACGGCCACGCTTAGCGCCTGAGTGAGAAATTGGCCGCTACGTCATGACCTCTGTGTCGATGTTGCGCAGTCCTGTGCAGCACTATTGTGTATCCAGAAATCATAGTGGCTGGTTGAATTTGTCGATAAATGCTGCCAAGGGTCCAGGTAGGGAAGTAACACTACGCAGGGCAGAGCTTGTCTGCCACTTCCAAAATCAACTTGCGCACCTCCTTCTTCACAACCCCGCTCTCCCCACATCCCCCCTTTTCCAGTTTCCCTTTCAACTTCTCCCGCGCCTGCAGTGTCTCCAACAACGGCGTCACCTGCGCTGTATACGGCGACAACCGCAACAACAGCCCAAGACACGCCACCAGTCGGTGCACTGCCCGGATCCCGCGTCAGTTTGCATACACACATCGACGAATGCACGCTCACCTGTTTCCTCGCTGCTCGTCTCCCGTTCGATCGCATGGAGGACGGCCACAACAATATCAAGCTCCCACTCTTCGCTCTCCTCTGCACTCGTCCCGTCATCCCGCGCCTTGATCTTGTCGACCCTCAGCCTCTGCAGGTACTCGGCAACATTAAACGCCAAACTGGCCGCCGCCGTCCGCACGACCGCATCGTCGTGCAACAACGCGTCGATAAGCAGCTTGCTCACCGCTTCCCGCGCAAATAGGATCATCTCCCGCGCCAAGACCTGGTTTGAGAACGCGTTGGAGAGCATGCGGAGCACGGTCAACAGGTAGTTGCGCGGCAGGTCCTTTGCTTGCAGGGCCTTATTCATCAAGAGTTGCAGCGGGCCCTCTTGCACACTTTTTGTCGCATTCCAAGTCGCGAAGGAGGGGTTCAAGAGCGCGATGCGCCAAATATCCACCAGCGGGAAGAGCTCGTTCGGTTGGAGGTTCGCCGCGAGGCTCAATGTCAGAGCGGGCCAGTGATCGAAACTGGCGGTCGGTGGCTTTCCGGCGGGTGGTGTGGCCGTAGACGCTTTAATAAACGGAAGGACCGTCATCGATAGCGTCTGTTTTACTTGTGCTTGTGTAACTATCCCAGTCCACGACGTCACACCGTCAACAGATTTCGCCAACTTGTCAAACATGGTGTCCAACTTGGGTACTTGCGTGAAGAGGATTGGTGCGAGCGAAATCGCTTCAACAGCCGGCAATGAGAGCGACGTATGTGCGTGCGCTATCATAAAATCGTCAGAGATACTGAAACGAAAACCTGCCAGGGATGCGACTAACGAGGAAACGCTTCATAAATCAACAAATCCACTTGCGTCCTCAGCTCTGGCGCATTGACCCCCTTGAGTTCATGCGTCTACATTGAAAAATAATCAACCACTCATCGATCCGTCGTAGATCACCATCTCACCTTTCTGCCGTCCAAGAAAAAGAGAAACGTGGGCGTCGCATGAACTTGATACTCGCCTGCCAACGTATTGCCTAACCCGACGCTCAGATCGATCTTGGCAAATCCCACCCCACCATTCGCCCTGCTCTTGCTCTTGGCGAGCTCTTCAAACACGGGCTCGATCATCCGACAGGGTCCACAGGTAGCGCTGGTGAAAAAGGCCACGATGGCGCGATAAGAGCTCAAGAGGTTGTGGAACGACGCCGGATTCGTGGTGATGTGCATGGGCGCTGCGAGGGGGGCGTCGGGGGCTGGTAGCGTCAGCTGGGGTGAGACGGGCACAGGTGCAAGTGCAGGTGCAGGGGGTGGGGAAAGAGTACCACCGGCGGATAAACCACCTGTCGTGGCTTGTGAGGCAACAGACTGGAGGAGATTCGCTGCAAGCGCTGGATCGGGTGACGCTGTACTCGGCGCCACGCGAGCGGGGGGATCCCCGTTCGCAGGACGGCCGGTAAACATGGCGTCGATGATGGGCCGGAGCGCTGCCCCAAATGGCGTCGAGAGGAAATCGCTGGGCAGCGCTGCATTCCCCGTCAGTACCCACCGTCGACAGGAATCGGGAGGGAGGGTTCACCCTTGATATAAGGAGGGATACTACCCCCTGTCAGGAATCCGATACAATCATTGGTAAACGAGTTGCAGTTAAAGTCTGTCCAAGGACATTGCTCTCCTCAGCCCTCGTAGTACACCCCCGGAAAATCATCGCTCACCCAGCAGGTGGTACTGCGGGAATTGTAAGTCAGTCGACCCCGCCGTACCGTCGGGGATGGCGTACGCGTACCTTGTCCGCAGTATAATGTTCGCGCGTAGCGGCGAGGTAGTCGTTGAAGGTGTCTTCGTCTATCGCAGTCTCTCCCATGTCGACGATCCGAAGTGGTGATCCATACTGTGCACCATGGGGTCAGCGCCATACAGCAGCCCACGATATCATACGCACATGAGACTTTCCAGGCTGCGTGGTGGTGATCCCTTGACCGTAGAATATTTCTTTGCCAAAGACGACGACGGACGTATGCCTACGCTTGAACGTGTACGATCAGCACCGACCCAGGACGAGTAGCCTGCGGGACAAACCACACTCCGTCTATCTGGCGGCCAGTAAGCTGTAGGGAGAGCTGTCTGGCCATTCCATTGGTGAGATCGTACACATAGAGCTTTACTGGGGCGGACATGCAGGATATTGTTGCGGAGGACGTGGACGTTCTATGCGCAAAGTTGCTCGTACACAGGAACCTGGCTAGGCCGTGCCGAGCACAGACGCGCAAGCCACGAGTTCTTTCCCGAGCATTCTGGACAAAATCTGAGATAAGATAAGATAAGAAACGAATACATCATTGGCTACAGCGGCTGGGTCACCTTCATCTCCCCTCGGAGCGCGGTACCGCAATACACGTCAAGGAAGCTTCCCAACGCCTCCCTTAGTAAGACATTTATATCACCTTGTTCTCTGCTACAAACTGCCACCCCATCGACACCACGTCGAAATCGTCCTCGAGAGCGACGTCAGTTTCAGGAAGAGCACTTTATGACGTTACCGCTTGATGCTCTTTCGTGTGCCTCTCCTCCAAATTAAATCAGAGCTCTCAAAAGTGGAAGAGTCTATCTTGTATACTAGATCATACTCGAGCGCTCCACCCGACTTGGTGACCCGGATACAATCAAATAACTCTCTTCGAGGCTTGCCATCAACTTTGAAACAGTCATGGTACCCAAAAACTATCAAGTAGGGGGATCTGAGTGGTGGGTCATATACCATCGTAACAACTATCGACATGTATGCATACTAAGAAGAAAAACTGTAAAATCCCTGCTCGATTCGAGGCCAGTACAAGTAAGTAATACAATGCGAAAATCATGATTCGAATATTCACGTGTGAGGCTGATATACGTTTTCAAGGAAGAAGTCAAGGCTCTCCAATCTCAGGCTCAAGAGACGACTGATCATTCTACGTCTCATACTGCCGTCAGTCAGTCCAAGTAATGGAAAATAGAGTGAGAGTACTTACCATAGGGACGCCATCGCTCACGAATACCTGGCCCGCTTCGCGGGGACTCCCCAAACTTGGAGGCGATCTGATAGTACACATCTCATCTTGCTTTGGACATATGGCGGTGCCAGTGCTGTCGCTGAGAGGAAGTCCTCGAGCGGGAGGGCGTACACTGGCATCACAGAGAGTAGGTATTCCACAACATCCACTTTTCCTTTCATGATTGCTACTCGCAGCGGCGTGTCTCCGTCTGAATTAGGTGTGCAGGTGTCGCACCCAGAGGTAACGAGGGTCGCGACGACATAGCGGCGATAGGAAGAATTTTCATCACTTTGTATCGCGGTGAATAGGATGTTGTTGGGGAGTGGGATGTTCAGAGAGAGGAGATACTTGATGGTCCTGATGCGCCCTAGACGTACGGCGATATGGAGCGGTGTTTCTCCGTTATGGTTGGGTGCTGCGGGTTCGCAACCACACCTGACGAAGAATGCAACCGCCTGGCGAGTGCGGTCATCATCATATGCGTCATTAGGATGAGGGTAGACGCTGCCAGCTGCAGAATGTAACACGGTGTCTCCATTTGGTGCCCTTATCAGGACACTTGCCCCTTGTGCAAAGAGATACCGTGCGACGGAAAGGTAGCCTCGTTCGGCCGCAATATGAAGAGGAGTTTCTCCGCGAGAGCTCGCCTCGAGAGGATCACAGCCATAGCCAACCAGGAGTTTCACAACATCCAAAACATCGTTAACAGCATTGGAACACCGCAACGCGATGTGGAGCACAGGGCACCCGTCGCTAGCGCGCGCAAGGACATCAACTCCATTTTCGACCAGCAAGTGGATCATGGGTGGTGTACCCCAACGTGGCCGGTCACGGTTTAATGAGACGAGCAGGTCAGGAGGGAGATGAGCACCGAGGGTGAGCAGATATCGTGCAATAGAAACGTGACCTTGTTCGACAGCGACGTGAAAGGGGGTATTTCCGTGGGGATTGGCTTCGAGGGGATCACAACCGTAACTAACCAGGAGTTTCACAGCTTCCAAAAGCTCTCTGTCAGTATTGGAGCACCGCAGCGCGATGTGGAGCACAGAATCTCCGTCGCTAGCACGTGCGAGAACATCGACTCCATTTTCGACCAGCAAGTGGATCATGGGTGCTGTGCTCCAATACGACCGGCCATGGTGCAATGTGACAAGCAGGTCAGAAGGGAGTTGAGCGCCAAGGGTGAGGAGATATCGTGCAATAGAAATGTGGCCTTGTTTGACAGCGATATGAAGAGGGGTATTTCCACGAGGATCAGCTTTGAGGGGATCACAACCATAACTGATTAGGAGTCTCACGGCTTGCCAACCATCATTGCTGTCAGCAGTATCGAACCCGAGATCGGGACATTGCAGCACGATGTGGAGTACAGAATCCCCGTTGCTAGCATGTGCGAGAACATTGACTCCGTTTTCAACCAGGAAATGGATCATGGGTGCTGTGATCCAACGTGACCAGCCACGATCCAATGTAACAAGCAGGTCAGGAGGGAGATGAGCACCGAGGGTGAGGAGATATTGTGCAGTAGAAATGTGGCCTCGTCCGACAGCGATGTGAAGAGGAGTATTTCCACGAGGATCGGCTTCAAGGGGATCACAACCATAACCAACTAGGCAATGTCATGGGTATACCCCCGGGTATCGAAAGTGTCCTCCGGACCCAGACCCGGAGATGTACCCGGACCCAGACGTGCGGTATGGGTTTGACCGTGGGTCGTTGGGAAACAACCCGCATCGCTGCCCACTGAGGGTATACCCACGGGTCAGCATAGTATTGCAGTACAGACATATACAACGATTTGACTACTCCAAGTGTACATCGAGAGTGTCCCAACCTTCCTCAAGGTCATCCTCATTACCTACAATATCCGGCAACTTTGATACCTTCTCGACGTCCTCGTTCTTGATGAGTCCAAGTAGGCTCCAGGCTCCGAGACAAAGTAGCGCGCAGGACGATTGGGTGTTGAGACGAGAGTGGAGATGGGAGAGAATGCGGCGACCGCGGCTAAAGAGCCGCTCAACGTCAATAGAAGTAGCTGGAATAATATATCAATAACTCAGATGGGGTGACATTAAACACACAACTCACCGGGTATGGTTAGATAGTCCAAGGCCATTCGGGAGAGACAAGGGTAGGTGGCACAGTGTTCGTGCCACCACGCAAGAGCATCTGTAACATGCTCCACATCCACGGCGAGGTAGCGGTCAAGTTCGGTGCAAAGGTCGGTCACTTTCGGGGGGGCAAGAGCGGTGACCTGCACCAAACTGTTTGGATGCGGATACATAGTTATTGTATATGTGATGTTAGACATTTGACCCGAGATTTGAGTTTTTACTATATTCCCACGGTCCAAATGCTTAGCTAATTGAGGGACATATGGACCATACTGTCTAGTATGTATCCCTATTTTTTTTCTTATTTGTTCATTCACATGTTGTGGAGAAACAAAATGATTTCTCCCAACATACTTTTATTACTACCTACAACTACTTAGCAAACCATTTTCTTAATATCTCTTTCATCCTTGAGTACTTAGCCAAGTGTCAGAGAAGCAATTGGAGCATGTGACCTCAGTTGCGAATCACCTGACTCAGATCATGTGACCTTGCACAGCATGAGTCATAATGAGTCAATATGAGTCAAAGTGAGTGAGATGAGGACTAGCCAAAGCACTGCCCCTAGACTAGCAGAATGATCATGTGACCTGCACAGCATGAGTCATAATGAGTCATAATGAGTCGGCATGAGTCAGTATGAGTCATTGCCAAGCCAAAGGCTATTTTTAGCTCATTGCAAGTCATTTTCTGACAGGTTGAGTCAAAGTGAGTCAGTATCAGTCAGTATCAGTCATATCTTGGCACAGCCACCTCGGAACCGAAGGTAGCACAGCCACATGTAAACTACTATATAAGGAGCGCGATTCAGCCCCATTTGGCAGGTTCCCTCTTTTAGGAAAAAGGTTCCTACTTGAGTAAATCTCAACCAACGAGTGCTCACAAGTGCACCCCTCTACAAACAAACAGTGAGGCTGTGTAGAGAAGTTTCCCACGCTATAAATAGAACTACTTAGACCCAAGTTAGGAGTATACTGTATCCCTTAGAATAGGGACAGTTAGGACACCTTTAGGGAGAAAACCCCAGAGCGGGCAACTAAAGGGAATAGATCCCCAGCTAGTAGGGAGACCTAATAGTTCATTAGTACCCTGGGAAAGGGTCGAGTCGAGCACATTTAAGCTGATTGCCAACTCCTTAGTACATAATAGATTCAGTTTAGGAAAAGCTGTTCTGTGTGACTGAGTGACGTGTGTGAATCAGTAAGCGAAAGTGAAGCATATTTACGCTACCTACCCAATTGACCATTCCTAATCGACTGGAGCTAATTGGCATCTTAGGGAAGTAACCCTAATCACTACAGAGTACCCTTCTAGCAACCCAAGAAGTTGTCTAGACCATTCCCCCAACTATCCAGTGTACAATTTGTACACCACCCCAGCTGAAATCCAGACCCTCAACAGTTTGCTGAACCCCCAATCACCCTCAACCTCATTGACGATTGACGAACAAACCATGTGCCTGATAGTCAACCCCTTTCTACGAGATTGATACTTATTTCTAGTACCAACTCGACCAGGGAAGAGTACTCTCTTCACCTCGCTAAAGGTTTACTACCCGTGGAGATAAGATTGGTTGTCTGGTAAGCGTTTTCTTAGCGTTTCTACTGATCTTATCTAGAAGAAGACAGTGGTGAGTGTGTTGAAGACGTTGACAGGCTTACAAAGTAGTTAATGTTAGCATCGTATGTTGTAGTAATGGCAAGCGCACCTTTTCGCTGTTCGGTACCTCCTGACCATCCATTCCCTGCCTTGAATCCGAGTCGTTGTCCATGTCATCGGCGGCAGCATATGAGCGCTTGAATACCTCGCGGACCAATGTTTCCGCGGTATTTATCCAGTCTTCTTCCCACTTCGCGGCCTTGAAGTACGATAGTTTGTGACGAGGGTGGAGCACTATGGGTGAATGAGTTAGGCTTGTACCTTGTAGTGGAATGCAGACTGCACTTACCCATTGCAATGCGATAGACCTCTGAGCGGTCAGTGAGTGCATAGTACTGGTTGAGTGTCTTCTTGGCCGTGCCCACAGCAGCGCGGATTGCTAACGTATAATTGCGGTTGAGAGATGTGGTGGTGAGGACTTGGTCGATGTGGTCCATCGCCGGGATGACCGTGGCAAGATTTGGTGTGGCCCGTGAGAAAAAGAGCATTGCATCCTTGAGGATCTAGGCAGCGCGAACCAAAATAAGCAAGGTGTGTTTACCACGCAGCCTCCTCGAGGCATTGACTCACCTTTAGCACGTCGCGAAGCTGCTCAACCAGCTCCCACTCATGGTCCCCCAACTCAAACTTCCTCAAACCCAAAGCCCGGTCCTGGGTCATTTTGTCCACCGCCCTTCGATGTTTCAATGCGTATTCGAGCAGGTCGTAAGTTGAGTTCCATCAGGTGACGATATCGCGCGGCATGATACTAATCGTCTGCTTCAGCTCCTCCAAAACACTTTTCCATGCTGGCAGGAGGATGGTGGAGGAGTTGACTACCTTGGATGCAAGTTTGCGAAGCTGAATGGCAAGATTAGCACGCAGGTAAGTCAAAAATATGTCGTATACCTTCACCAACGCTAACTTTAATGGTCGGATTGTTTCGTCAAGTGCCTCGCGTTCCTCCGCTGTCAACAACTCTATCTTGTCGATCCACCCCTCGTCATCATCAACGACTTCTCCCCTTTCATCTTCGACGCCATCAAGTTCACCGTCATCGCCATCATTCTCACTTCCAACCAGCTCGTTAAACTCTCGCTCTCGCTCGCCCATGTCCAGTGCAGCATCGGCGTCCTTCTTTTTCACATCAAACTGCCGGATCATCGATTTAGCGACAAGATTGACAACATGAAGGAAGCAGTGCGTATGGCTGGCTTCTCCTGCAAATGCCGGCACTTTCCATGCGAGCTCATGAATCATCGCGTCATTGTTGGACGCGTTGTCGCATGTCACGCTCAGGATCTCGAAGATGATAAGTATGACAGTACGTAGCCAGATCGCGTTACATACTTTGTTTGCTAACTTGAATTCCTCTAGGACCTTTGCAAATGCTGTTGCCAGCTCAATGCCGGTATGCGACTAATATCTGGACATCAGAATATCGTTCCATTGACTCCTGGTAAGCCTTTTACCTGTGCAACTTCAACGAGATCTAACGGAAAAAGTAGGGGTGCACCTTTGTGCTCCAAATGCACGGAAAATGCAACATATGCTCTGTGGTTCGGCGCGGTCCATGCATCAGTGGTGAAATTGAGTTTCCCGTCATATCCCTGGTAAGTCCGTTAGTTCAATGATCCGTGTTTGTTCAGTTGCGACTTACTCTCAACATCTTAGCTACCCGTTGATGGGAGTGAACAAACACCTGTCTCACATCCCTTGCGACAGTCTCAGCAGATGGTAAGTAATATTCTGGCCTCCCTGTCTTCATCAATGACTGAAAACCCCGGTCGGTGACAATATCAAATGGGCGCAGGCTTTCCGCCACCCAACGCACTATCTCTGCCCTTTCCGAGACGTCAGGCAATGGTAACCCCATCAAACTATGTGACAACCTACCTGGCCTTGGCGCGCATGTGCTGACGGTGACTGTAAGTGACTTTTCCTTTTCCTTTTCTCTCGAACGCAGCCGTGATTGAGCCGGTTCGTAGGATGCTACCAACAATCTTTGTGCGAACATCATTAGCGTCCTTAGCAGCATCGGCCGTGCTAAGTACATCTTCGCCCCAGCAAGACTTAACGTGCTTCCGCATGTTCCCAGTGGACTGGGCATCCTTTGTGTCAAGATACCTGCGGATCTTTGCCTTGCATGCGCGTGCATGGCATTTGAATTCGTGGACACGGCACCCATCAATTTCACGAATGATTGGGATGGGATCAAAGAAGGCGTAAACCGGTGAGGTCCATTCCTTTTGCAACCGCTCTACCAACAACTAATTAGTTTATTTGAAGCTTCAACCTCACATTTGACATACCTAGCTCTTCTTCCGCAGTTTCCTTGGGGTCCTCTGCCTCGTCGCTACTTGGTGAGTGAGTGTCCCGCCCACCCAACTCATTTTCAACTAGATCAGCAGGCAGTGCATCCTCCTCTTCCTCGCTCTCAATGACACCACACCTGCCTTGCTGTGTGGTGGGATGTGATCATCTGTCCCCTGTTCCCTCCGAGTCACGATCAGGAGCAGGTCTTGCTTTTTTCGCCATCACTGTCAAGACATTTTGCACTGCCGCTGCCGCCGCCGTTGCACCAGCTGCACTGTTGTCACTTGGTTTCCGCTTCCTTGAAATTGTGGTGGCCTTGTCCTTGACAGCCAACCTGGCCCTCTCAGTCAACCGTGGCACTCGTTTGACCGGTTGTGAATCGATATTTGGCTGCATCATGAGCAAGTGGTGATAAGTGGGCTGAGGTGGGGCCAGGAGCCAGTTTTTATATTAAATGGGGCATGTGATGTAGCCTATACTCTGATATATGAAAGCCATATATGTCATGTCTCTAGCTTAGTGAATAAACAAGTGCCGTGATTTTGAAAACCCGAGGGACAGGTCCGGGTCAGGGTACGGGTGTGTTGTGGTGGGACCCACACCCATACCCGACGGGGGTGTGGATGTAATACCCGCACGGGTTACCCAGACCCATGACATTGCCTATAACCAACCAGGAGTTTCACCGTCTGCAAGGCATCGTCGTTACTGTATAAGGACTGCAGCACAATGTGGAGCACAGAATCTCCATTGTTAGCATGTGCAAGAACGTTTACTCCGTTGTCAACCAGGAATGGAATCATGAGTGCTGTTCTCAGGTGCCATAAGACACGGTCCAACGTGGCAAGCAGGTCAGGAGGAAGACGAGCACCAAGGGTGAGGAGATATCGTGCAGTAGAAATGTAGCCTTTGCCGACAGCAATGTGAAGAGGGGTATGTCCACGAGAATTGGCTTTGAGGGGATTACAACCATAGCTAACCAGGAATTTCACCATCCCCAAGGCCTCATCATCACTGTACAAGGACTGTAGTGCAATGTGGAGCACAGAATTTTCGTCGGCATGCGCGAGAATATTAACTCCATTTTCAACCAAGAAATAGACCATAGGTGCTGTCAAATGCAACCAGTCCATTGTGACAAGCAGGTCAGGATGGAGATGACCACCAAGGGTGAGGAGATATCGTGCAGTAGGAATGAGGCCTCGTTCGACAGCGATATGAAGGGGGGTGTGTCCTTGAGAATTGGCTTCGAGGGGATCGCAACCATAACCAATCAAGGATTTCAGGGTCTCCAATCCCTTATTCTCATCATATACGGACCGCAGCATGATGTGGAGCACAGAATCTCCGTTGCTAGCATGCGCAAGGGCACTAGCGCCGTTCTCGACCAGAAAGTTGATCATAGGCGCTGAGCTCCGATGTAACCATGTGGCTCGGTCTGACACAAGCAGGTCAGGGGGGAGATGAGCACCAAAGGTGAGCAGATATCGTGCAGTAGAAATGTGACCTCGTTTGACAGCGATGTGAAGAGGAGTATTTCCATGAGGATTGGCTTCGAGGGGATCACAACCGTAACCAACCAGGCGTTTCACGGCTTCCAAAAGCTCTGTGTCAGCATTGAAGCACTGCAGCACGATGTGGAGCACAGAATCTCCGTCGCTAGTAAGTGCGAGAACATTGACTCCATTTTCGACCAGCAAGTGGATCATAGGTGCTGTGCCCCAGTGTGGCAGGTAAGGATCTGACATGACAACTTGAAGCAGGTCTGGAGGGAGATGAACACCAAGGGTGAGGAGATATCGTGCAGTAGAAATGTGGCCTTTTTCAACAGCAATATGAAGAGGGGTATTTCCACAAAGATTGGCTTCAAAGGGATTACAACCATAGCCAACCAGGAGTTCCACCATCTCCAAGGCTGTGGTGTCATTGTATGAAGACTGCAGCGCAATATGGAGCATAGAATTTCTTCTTCCGTCGCTAGCGTGTGCAAGAGCATTAGCACCAAGGCTGAGGAGATATCGTGCAGTAGAGGTGTAGCCTTGTTTAACAGCGATATGAAGTGGGGTATTTCCACAAAGATTGGCTTCGAAAGGATTACAACCATAGCCAACCAGGAGTTCCACCATCTCGTAGAGTGTGGTGTCATCGTATGAA
>JAHZSR010000281.1:0-23092 GCA_025782845.1 Boletus coccyginus | reverse complement strand
GATAGCTACGTGACACGGAACTATGGGGATTCGATAATTTGATGTGAGTAGGAACTGAGCGTGCTAACTGATGATACACTTTGGCGGCAACTGGAGTTGTGGTAGGGTTAGAGTGCGAGTAAGCTAATTTCTCAAAGGTGCGGCGGCGTGATGCTTTAGGACTTATGGTCAGTCACCCCCAACTGCCACCCATTGAGAGACTTGAATGAAATTGGAATGGGATGGGAGGAACGCCCGCCGATTGGCGGAATGTATAAAAATACTGCTAGTGCAGACTACGCTGAAGCACTACCATCCGAAAGCCCAGATTCGGTTATTGTTGGGGAGAAAGTGATGTGGGGAGCAGGAGGGTACTGGCAGGGTTGCCCAGCCTGGATTTCAACCAAACCGGGGAGGCTGCTTGAGACCAAGCTCGGGGTTCTCCAGTAGAGATGTTTGCGGTCTAAGTCTTGATCCAGGCCCGGGATAGCCAAGTGCTTCCAGATCGCTAGCGAGGCAGGCAGGAGCTGGTGTTCGTTGGTTTCCCAACGACTGCATACTGACACGCTACAGCCAATGCAGCAGAGGCAGGCTACTGCCAGCTCGCCAGCTAACTGGTGCGCATTAACTATGGCACCGGTGGCCCATTTCCAGCGAGAAACGGCGCTCCAGAGAAATCAAGGACTGGGAAGAGAAGAACCGCAACCCGAAACGGTGCCTGCGAAGCAGAACGGGAGAGCTGCTAGAGTCGGGTTCGTCCGTTTCCGCAAGGGTGTTGCGATTAACTAAAAAAACGGGAGAGAAAAGAACCACCGCGGAAGGAGTAACGGGCCGAAAAGGTTAGAGACTCACCTGAATGCCCAGAGATCCCAAACCATGGAAACAGAAAGTAAACGAGAGAGATAGTTGGGATACAAAAGAGCATCATTGATGCCGCTGGGACAAGCGGCGACAGGTTCACGAGGGATTTTGCGAGTGAGAAGAGTACCGTGGCAGGAGTAGAGGGAGCGATTAGTAGATGATGTTACCGGCGAAATCAGCCTTGCAATCGTAGGAACTAAGAATGAGCGCTTTCCTGCCATGATAAATTCGTTGCGGATCACAACATCTTCAGAGCGCTGATGGTGACGTGAATGTTAGTCGAGGATCCGGGCATGACAATTGAGCCGGAACGAGATCACGCTCACCTGGTCGGTCGCGCTCACCGAGCCAATCCCGCTATTAGTTAGGTTAGGCTGGGTTTCCGCGCAGCAGGAGCGAGATCACAAGGCAAAGATTATATCCAGGGTGTTTCGTCGGCGGTATATACATGCTACGAGATACAGTCATGTTATAGAGAAGAAATAAAGGCAGTACAAGCGTTCTCTACGCAGGCAATGAAACGTTTTACATGCTTCTGGTGGAGACGAAGGTGAGATCTCCAATCATTGTTAGACTTGAATGGAACTGGAATGGGATGGGAGGAACGCGCCCCGGTTGGCGGACTCAAAGAACGAATTAAGCTGCGGAATTTTTCCTCTTCGGAATTGTTCCAGGCCATGGTATGTATCCCAGACGTTTCCCAAACGTGAGGCGAAGGAAAAAAGGAGAGCGACCTCAGTTGATTTCGGTTAGGCGCAGAGATGGCTGAAAAGAATGAGTGGTGGAACGCATAATAGAGAAAGAGAACCTACAATTGTCGACGTAAAAGAAACCACAAAGGAGATGGACCTCCTCCTCGGAAATGGAGTCCTCGACGAATATTACGTCTCGCTCCTGGGACTTCCATCGCGAACCATAACGAAGAGCGTCAGCAGATGGACCCTCTGCAAGATCATCAAGGCTGATGTATGGAGAGCATATGCGACCCAACAGTCCCCCTCGAAGCACAGCTACTCTGAGGCGCGCCTGCATTAACATCGACTGCACCATTGACTGATATGCGCGGAAATCGAAATGCGATGGTTTGAAACCCTCCGTTCTCACCCTTCGCTGGAACAGAGCATAAGGATTGGAGGGGGGAGGAAGTTGTCGTGGATGCTTGCGAAGGAAAACGTGGATCCGGAATCCATGCTGGCAAGCCTTGGTTATGGCGTCCTCGAGGGAAGGGCCCCACGCATCCCGAATACATTGAACGGCGGTGATCGAGGACTCGAAGAACAAGATCCATGGTCTAACATATTTGTTAGATGTCGGATTCACAATATAGCCCTCTAAAACGGAACCAGCATGGAAAGGCGTGAGGCTTGTGCGGTTGAACTCGAAAAAGCGGCGGTTTTGTATGCGCAGGCTATCATTCTTCAGATCCCAGTACTCGTCAGGGATCTGCATGCCCCGATCGATGGCTGTCACGATGAACCTCACAGCATCCTTGCAGCGAGAGGAGGAAACCGCATTTTTTTCCATCAAGATTCGGGAGGATTGCTCGAGGGTCAGCATATCAGACGGCAAGGTGATACCGCCCAGACTGATATCGAAAGCTAGGGCGTCGACATCAAAGCCATACCGGTGATACATCAAGACGTCCAGGTCAGCAACAGCAACCTCTTCATCATCGACACCAAAGGCATGGGCCAACGCTAACCCCTGCTCATTGTGGGATGGGGGTAGTTCTTGGGGTGGCGGGATCGCGGGAGCATTCGATTTGGAAGGGGGGGGAGGGAGGGAGGCTTGTGCAGAACTGGAAGCCGGGGGGAGAGGGAGAGGGAGAGAGGCTTGCGCAGCATCCGAGGTTAGAAGGGAAGCCAAACCGTCGTCACCAACGGGGACGCCTTCAGAGGGATCAAACTCGGTGCAGATGTCCCATTCATTAAACACTGCACTGTATATACGTTGCTTGCTTGTTCTCTCTTCCATGTCCTGGGTGTAGTCCCATGCATCATCGACTTGGGTTCGTTCGACGTACGTCCTGCGACGCACGCCCCCGACCTTGGGCCAATGGTAGACTTTTGACTTGGTGCACCAGCCGTGCCTCTTGTTGGCAAGAACCCTGGACTGCCACTTCGAGAGATCTTCAGGTGATGCCTGCTCCCTTCGAACTCGTTCTTTCTCAGCGCGGCAGGCCATAAACGCCTCCGGGGTTTCCGACACCTCGTCTGGGATGGTGATAGGGTCCATCGCGGTCGGATGGACCTCTTGCATATCCAGCGCGGAGAGCTGGCCGCTGGAGATGCTAGGCCAATCGTTTTGTTGGAGGAAGGACTTGCAGCGGGCAAGTAGATCAGGGTCGGGATAATACTTCTGCAGGTGCGATACGCCAGATTGCTTCAATATCCTGGCACGATTGCAGTCCAGCTTCCCCCAATATATCCAAAAGTGAACGCCAGCGTAGGCTAGGGCATAATCGTACTGGAGAAACCAAGGACAATCATCAACATTGACGATGAGCCCGACGCGACCACCAAGGAGAGAAAGCATGTCGACGATGTCCTGGACAATGGGTTCTGCAAGTGGCGTATGCTTCCGCAGCAAACTCGGGGGGTCGTCGCGATAATCTGCTTGAGGAAGGACGGTAGAACGGAAGTGCTTTTCTGCATGCAGCGACCAATGCATTGAGAGCAAGCCAATCATGACGACGAATGCATCGCGTGACACCTTGGCCGTCATTATGGCGCGCTTCTTGGAACGGTAAGTTCGCCTATAACCAAAGGTCTTAGGATACGGGTAGAAATGAACGTCCATAGGAAGGACGATCCTCGAACATATGCAGGAGATGGCTGCTGCGAGCGTATCCTCCAACCAGACCCAAGAGGCGAGTAATTCTGAGTCGAGGGCATAGAGGCCATCCCTGCGCTGTTCGACCTTGTAGCGCGCCAGACGCCCCAACAATGGCCCAAAGAATTGAACGTCCTTGGGAATGAAGGCGAACTGCGGGTATTTTTTGAGGTTAAACCGAAACTGAAAGGGTTGGTCTACGCCAATCCAATCAGGATCGTGTAAGACGTCCTCGAGCGCACTGGGGGGTTCGTATTGCGCTGTGGGGGAGGTAAAGACGAAACCCTCCCTTTGAACAACAAGATTTTTGGGGGGGTTGCGATAGAACTCGGCACCGGTGATGAACGGAGGCATGGTTGGCGGGCGAGGGACGGATACAGCAATAGACTGGACAAGGCCAGGGCTTCGTGACTAATGACGACACCGACGTACGAGGAGGACGAGGGCGAGGATAAAAGGACGCGTTGTCGGCTGATGTCCTGCAGGGTTATGGACGAGCGATCGGTATGCACGACTATGCAGACACTAACGTATTACGACAGTGTGAGCAGGCGGGAACCGGTTAGCTGTTTACAGCTGGCTAAAAGCACAGTGTGAGGAGACAGGTTTTAGGAGATAAAAAGACGCTGAACGTACGGAGGTGTATAGTATGGAACAAAGGACGCGTCGTTTAGAGAAGGGTTAACGTTTGTGCCGCTAGAGCAACACCGACGTATTACGACAGTGTGAGCAAACTTCGGAGACAGGACAAAATGCTTAGGTAGTAACTGAAAGACGACTGAGTAGGAGAGTGGCAAGGAGGACAAGAGGCGTACCAGGATGAAGGGTGGTAGTTGGTTGATAGCAGCGCAGCTCAAAGCTGTGGTCGATTAGTCGCAGGTAGATTGACGTCCACAACTTTAATAACGGTCCACTGCTGTCAAAGTTGGGTTGGTGAATGTGGGAACCTTACATAATGTAAATGACGCTATGCGAGTTTCAGCTCCGAACACAATTATATCGCAGTGGAACGCTGCCAGTGGCTCGTCGGTGACACAAACGTCAAAGCGTAATTTAAGGTACTTTTCTCATGTAAGTGTTGGAGTGACAAAGTGGGGCGGCTAGGGCCAGTGTGACTAACCGCCAGGAACGCTGGTAATGTATTAGGGAGGTTGGTGTGACTGACCGTCTCTATCATGCGCGATTGGCAGCCAAGCACGACCGACTAGGTGTGAGCAGACATATTAGGTAGCCAGTATTGCAACTCAGTGGCTTTGTCCGTCACGATATGCAGGACAAGGGTATGGCGAGGTTAGAGTGATGCGTTGTTGCATGTCTAAAACACAATTCTACCGATGAAAACACTCCGAAAACCCATTGAGGAATGCTGCAAAGTTAGGTATGCTATCGGGTGAATCTGCAGGGCGTGTGACCCAATCTAGAAACTGAGAAAGTGGGTTCTGCGATGAAATAGGGGGTTGCAATGATAATCTAGCGGAAAGGGGTGCGAGGAAGGACCTAGAACTATCCAGCACGTCATCGTACAAATAAATTAAAGACACTAGGGTAGGTATCAGGTATGGGATGTCGGTGTTAGGACAGCCGTCAGGAAGGATCTTGTCACCCCTGCTAATGGCAGGGTGATTACACGGGGTGCGAAAAGGAATCCAGCAAAGATAACACGAAGGCCAGAAGATGTTGTCGTCCCTCTTCTTAGCGCGAAGACTAGACATCAACGAGTCAAAAAGATAGGGACGGGTATGGGTGTGGGGACCGATATGGGACTCTCCGAGAACCCAACAGTCTGCACAGTTAATGGCAGTGACGTGACAAATGACCATCCTTAAACGTTCGATCTTCTCTTTTCCTTTGTTGTATGCATGGCGGATAAGGTCAGCGTTTGTTTCAACGGATTTGGAGGGAGGTGGGGCGACGGGCTCATGGGGTAAGGGCGCCTGTACAAGAGCCACCGGTTGCTTGAACAACGGAAGATCGAAACGAAGCGGCCTGGGAACGAAAAGCTCGGTAGACTGAAGACAAGGGCTTAATTCAGTGAAATAAACAAGAACGTGTGGGAGATCACATTGGACAACTTCTCGCATTGATCACACAGGACGTTGGTGATGGATGAGGCGCAAGAATGCACATCTGGATCAAAGTGCTTGAATGCCAAACGACGACAGCTGTTGGTCTGAAGGAAATGGACCATGGGTCTCTTTCCACAGTGATCGGGATCGTTGGCGACGGGGGGGGAGGGGGGAAGACTCCATATAACGATGGCCTGGGAGCGAAGGCCATCACGGCCGAGACGACCAGACTCTTGAAGAAATGAAAGCATCTCCTTTGGCTCGACAATAATAGCATATCGAACGCTCGGAAAATCAACGCCTTCTGCAAAGCATATGGTCGCCGCAACCCACTGTGCTGCGCCGGAACGCCAAGCCTGGAACCTTGATGATTTCTCGACCTTGTTCGAATGTTCGTCAGGTAAAATACGGCTGGTGTACGCAGGGATTTGTAACAGCTCAGCAACCTGTTGTGTAAAGGCTATGCTGGTCGTGTAGATGACGCCTCGTTCATTTTCAGCCAGACGTAACGAGTTGAAGACTTCAATGGTTTTCTGAAGAATTTGTTGTGGGTCGACTCGAAAGACGGTGTATTTGATGTTTGGACGAGACACAGGGGCTCGAATAAGGCGAAGTAGGGCAGGGTCGATCATCATGGATTGGCAGAGGGCTAGAACGGAATGGATGGGCATAGTAGCGGTTAGAAAAGTGATGGGTTTCTTGAGCTGAGTGAGTCGATGGAAAAGTTTGAAGCAAGGCCGATAAGAATCAGACGTGAAGACATGGTGGGCTTCGTCCACGAACAGTCGCTGCAATCTACCTGAATTGGCTTCTGCCCATTGAAAAAACCTCTCTGTGGCAGCTTCGTGGGCAGGCACAATGACCAGCTGGGCCTCGAAGGGATTGATGTTGGAGGACCATTTCCCACCCATGATCGGTAAGGCGGCTAACCGGCGGTCCATGTCTTCCGTCAGGGCGACGAACGGTGTCACTACGACAAACAAGCCAGATGGGTTGAGCACGGGAGCAGCAAAAAAAGCCAGGCTTTTTCCACTACCGGTTGGCATGACGGCTAATATATGATCATTGGTCAAGCAGCTCTGCACCAGCTCTGCCTGATGATGGGAGGTGAAAGAAAAGTGCTCTTGACCAGGAAATAAAGGTTTGATGCGCGAGGAAAGGAGCGGGTGAACGATGAGAGGCGGCAGTTGAGACGAAGTAAACGGCCCAACAAATGTCCCATCCAGGTGGGAGGTCAGGTCTGAGCCAAAACCTTGCAGTACGCTCGTCCAATGAGGTAGGATGGTTGTGTAGAAGCCCTGGATGCTTTCCCGTACGGTCTCTTGAACACACGACGAGAGCGGCGCCTTGAGAGAGTCCAATAATCGCAGGGATTTGTCTTGATCCCTCGATTCGCTCGCAGTCTCCAAGAGATGTGGGTGTGAACATTCTAGGCAAACGTGCCATCGAGCGGAAACTCGCTGCATAGACCGAACAGATGTATGCGATATCGCGGTGAGTGCATTCGTTCCCTGAATACCGTAGTGAGCATCAGCAACGACAGCCGAATGGCCAAATTGGGAATGGATCGCCGCAAGGTCGTGATCATCTTCATCAGCAACACCATAGTCCGTGCCGGCAAGGCAACATAGCATAGAGCACATCACCTGCCGGTAGTCCCTCAACCCCAAAGGCAACCCGAGATACTTTTCCGTATAAAGCTGAAGGATAGTGGAAAAGCTTTTGCTGTTCAGCACCTTACCATGGTGCACGAAGAGATAGCCCAGGTAGGTTTGAGCCAGAGAGACATCCATGACGAAGGAAGAGAGCTTGGCAGCCACTGGATACAACACACTGAGGATGAAGATAACAAGGCGGGAGATGGAATGGGCAGGAGTGCGGACGATGAGTCGACCATGCCCTTGAAGATGCTGGGTTTTGACATACGTCGTCACAATCGCAAGGCGTCCATTCAGAATAAAAACATGTCGTTCGCCTGGGCCATGAACAGTGTGCCTGAGGTGGTCGCACTCAGTACCCCTAGCACCCCCTCCCCACGTCAAGGTGATGGCGTAGTACATGGCGGATACAAGCTCGTCGAGGTCAACAAGCCACCGCCAAATCTCGGCTATAAACACGTCAGAATGCATTATAGGGGTAACAAACGTATACGCACGCTTGCAGGCAACGAGAGCCCCCTGGGATTTGGTAAAGTAGGAACCATTCAGTGTCATCTTGTCAAGCAGTTGTCGAGAAAAAAGAGACAGGCCCTTCGGATCTTGTGAGACAATCGAGGTTCCTTGAAGGTCCTCCCGAGGATGGTCAATAAACCACATGGTGGGATCGGCAGGATCGGTTCGCGAATCTATGTATGCCATAGCGTCCGTAAAATCACAAGAAAGCGTGAGCTTATTGATTAAGGCCTCCATTTCGCTCTTCACAGACTGAACTGACTTGCGAAGGCGCTCGACGCTCAATGGAAAGCCATCTACGGACAGCACAGTCATCGTTGGGTCCCAGATAAACTGGGGAAGCCCGGGTTCGGAATAGGCCAGGGTGCTCAAAAAGGCATGCTTCTGGCGCAAGTATGTGAAAAGACTTGGGCGTGCATCCGTTATCAAATGCTTTACATGGACATCATACGCCCTATAAATATGTTAAAGGTGAGACGGTCAAATGTCCTAGGGAATGGGACCTACTTGAACGTGTCACCACTATGCAGATGCGCCTTCTTCAGCACTTCACCAACGGCGGTTGCCCTAACGCACCATTGGACGGCAGAAATGTTGGGCGGAACTGTAGATACCCTGGTCGTGTTCCCAGCATCGTCCCTGAGGTGATATACAATCAGAAAGAGTGTCAGGAGATCCCTGCGATCGCTAAGGATTGCCTCATCGCTAAGATGCGTCAGCAAGGCAATGACGGTGGAATGAACCTGATCTTCGACACCACTAGGCTCCGTGTTGTCAATCAACGTGCGTAAATATGACAGCTGTTCGATATGGGCGGGATGGAATGGGACAGGAAATGCGGGAATAGGGTTGGTGACATGGCGGAGAAGGAATACGAGGAATAAGGCCATGAAGCGGGCATATTTCTTGAGGGTATCCTTCTCCTGGACAGTCTTGAACGGCTGTGAGCCAAGCTCACCAGTAGACAGAATGGCGCGGGCTGTAAGGATAGGAAGGGAAGAAATGAGAGGGGAAATTGAGGTGTAATAGCGTTCGACAGCCTGAGCGAGGCGGTGATAGACTGCGTCCGTTGTATTGGGAGGGGCTACGGTTTTTCGGAGATCACAAATGTTGACACCGACGAGAAGCTCGTCCCAACCAACCTGAGCGAAGATGGTACCCTTTGCGCGCTGGTTAGATGATGGCTGAAATACGTCGGTTATGGTATATAATTGAGTGGTGGAGAGGTACTTTTCGACCTCGTTGATAAGAGACTCTGGAGGCGGCATAGGGATGTCGTTGACCTCAACCATCTGTCGCGCGGCGCGAAATTTACCAAGAAAATGGGCCTTGACGGAGGAACCAGCACGCTGTGCAGGTGGAACATCCGAGTGGTCGCGCTGACAATGCTCATTGAACCTCCTCCGATCAGAGAAGACGACAAGGGATTCACACCCAGGAATGCAACACTTGATGGCGTCAACGATGGTTAACCCGGGAATTGGCGAAATCGGCCCAGGAAGCACGCGCTCGATCCGATGTGCATTCAAAGAAATGAGCATCTTATCTAGCTCATCTTTTGAAGGAAAGGATGGGCGCAACCCTGCAGGTGGCTTGTGGAAACGCAGGAGATGGGCGTGTGCATGAAGATGGTTGAGGGGCGAGGAACACGGGAGACATATAGTTAATTTGAACCGAGGGTCCACGCGGAGTCCCCACAACAGGAGTTTGTCGGACGTGGAGGGATCGGGGGGAGGATGTGAAAAATCCAACGGGGCAGTGCAAGGGGTCAAATCAACCTCCATGTCGACATAAGAAAGGGGAGGTGTGTCGATATCAGCAGAAATTGGAGGGAGAACGGTGGAAAGGTCTATGTCCATCGCTGGCTGAGATGTGCACTCTGAACGAGCCTCTTGAACTTGGGTGGAGATTGCAGGGATATCTGAAATAGGTGGCCCGACGAGCTCGACTGGCTCAAAAGGGACGAGAGATAAATCCGCAGGATGGGAGGTTGGACAAGGGGTATTGCTGGTGGGCACCTCGATATCAGGGAAGGCATCAGGGTCATTAGGATGGTCACTCTTGCGACAGAGAGCGTATATCTTCTGAAAGCTAAAGCGAGCGTGCCTTATGTCCCCACAAGGACAGTGAAGCTTGCCAGAGAGGGCATCTCGGTGGATTTCTATGGAGCGACCTGCGTTTCTTTTAGTTAGAAATCCAAGAGGGGTGCATATATGCTACCCTTGTATTGAATGCTTCGACTGAGGGCATGAAAATCAGACATGTGCTTCGAAACACCCGCCTTGTGAGCCCCAACTGGGAAGGGACACCCCGAAACGGTGCAGCTGCGGCTATGTTATCAAACGGTTAGACAAGGACGAGCGGTCAAACAGTACTCGGGACACATACATCATGGGAGGTAGCTAAAGTACCAGCATCCGGTCTAGGGTGGTGGTGCAGTGGGTGCGAACAAACGCACACGCCCAAGAACGCGTCGTCTGCGTGAAACGCTGACGAGGCAGGGAGTATACAGGGGGTTAGGAATTCTAAAGAGTCGACCGTGGTGATGCGTAACCAGGGCCCAGCTGCTAGCGTTTTTGGATACAATATGCACGGGTCACGAGACAGAAGCCGGAGGTGGGGCAGAGATAGCTTGAGGTTCACTGGGAGACGATGAGACGCGTCGTTCGCGTGAAGCGCAAAGAGAGGGGTGCAGATGCACGACCGTGGTGCCAGAAGGGAGAAGCGCGTCGTTCGCGTGAAACGCAAAAGAAGCAGATACAAAAGGTAGTATGTATGTTGCAGAAGGACTCGGAGAGGAGACCGAATGCTCCATTACCGTCTTGCTTGTAAGGTCTCTTCTCGTTTGGCCAACTCGGTACACACGTGATCCACGTGATCACGTGAATCACGCGAGACACCTCTGTTACATATCACATACTGGGGATTGCCGGCTTCGTCGGCAATGACATTGCTTTTGGCTTCGTTTCTTGCTTTCGTGCAATTCACCTACCTTCCTGGGCATGCTCCAGCTAGCAAGTGAGTATGCAGTGGCCTGCCTCTGCTGCATTCGCTACGCGGTGTCAGTATGCAGTCATTGGGAAACCAGTGAACACCAGCTACAGTCTGTCTCACTAGCAATCTGGGAGTGTCTTGCCATTCTTCACCTACTCAACCGGGGAGGTCGCTTAGAACTCAGTCTATGCAAACTTACCAGCACTTCTCCCTTGCTCTCAAGCTGCCTTTGGCGATGTCGGGTGAAGTGTCTTTTTAACTCTCATTTTTACTACCAATCACATCAGGTTCTTTGGTGAAGTTTCATCGCTGGACGGCCTAAATGAAGCATAGAAAGATCAAAGGAGCTGACATCAGGCAGGTTCTTCGTCCGTATACGACTCTACGGCGGACGAGAACAAGCAAGTTGGTGCCATAGGAGATGTGGTGCACTGATCAATCGAAGTGGCAAAACTATACCTTTTTCGACTCGTCGTATCTGCCGAGGAAGATGTTCCCGATCCCAGGGCTAGCAGTGACACATGCGTGTCCGTCTGCGGATATGCCAGATTTCTAAAATGCCTCTTCGTTCGCGGCCCACCATTCTTCCATGCGCGGCTCGTTCTCCAAGTGTGTGACGACCACACAGAGTGGTACCTTCCTTTCGCAAAGCACCTCGACGTACAACCTGCAATTCTGCTGTGCAGACTTTTTGATTCTGCCGCGCATGGATAGCAAAAGGAGGTGAACGCCTCCGGAACGTTCGAGCTCCTTGATGAGCTTATACGCCTGCTTGGCGGAACGAAGGTAGTTATCTCTGGTTCGTTTAGGCTAATGGTATCTCATATACAGAATGGCCGGTGATTTGGAAGACAACGCGATGAGGAGTGGAAGTAAATGTACAGGCACCCGCATCTGGCGACGTTTTGGCGAGTTTATCCCCTACAATCAAGTTGACCGCAGAGCTTTTACCTGCCTCCGTCTCTCCGAATGTGATAACATTGCGAGGCTGCGAATTGTATGCGGGGGGCGGGCTGCGATCTGCGGTGAGTACCTTGATAGCCTGGTGGAATTAGCTCAGAGCATGTCCTGGAGAAATGTGGAATTTGATCGAGTCCTTGCCAACCTGAGAGAGTGCATCTTTCCTCGGGTGTATAGAGTCATCGAGGTTGAAGCCCGACTCTGGGCCTTTTAGGTGGATCTTCAATTTGTGGGTATAGAGGGTTGTGGGTATCATCGTCTTCCCTTGCGAATGATATCTGGTGATGCATAGGCACTGTGTGCTGCCATGAAGCTTGGTGAGAGTTCATGCGCCATGATGGCCATTAATGTCCGCCCACAGAGGTTTTGCCCAGAACGACGATCCATGTCTGCCAGAAAATAGCAATACATTATCTCGTGTGTACAGTACAGTAATCTTCAATAGACAAACCTAAGAACAATGGAAGTAATACAATGACGATGCGCCTTGACTACAAGTCAATCGAAGAAGTCGAAGAGGTATTATCCAATTTTACGAACTCGGGAGCCGCGTTTTCCATCCGCTTAGCCCATATACTACCCACCAGCAGGTTAACCACTCGCTGGATTTCTCGGCGCATCTGATTCGGACGATCAGAGCCAAATGGGATGGAGTAACGATTCTAGGTAGGCTTGGCTGACCATTGGGAATTCTCAAATCCATGGAGCGTCAGATTGGAAGAGGTAAAGTGTAACCGTGTACCAACGGTGGTTAGGTAGGATGCGACTGATATGCGGGTGTGACTGACATGCGAGTGTAACTGACATTCGGGTGTGACTGACATGCGAGTGTAACTGACATTCGGGTGTGACTGACATGCGAGTGTAACTGACATTCGGGTGTGACTGACATGCGAGTGTAACTGACATTCGGGTATGACTGACATTTGAGTGTGACTGACATTCGAGTGTGACTGACATATTAGTTGGTTGGGGATCTAAAGTGACGAGGTTGGCGCATACCTTGCTTGCACTGCGAGTGGATTTTATGTACTGGTAGTGTATGATCGTATGGTATTGGCATTAACCCTAACCAACCTAACCAACCCTAACAGCTAACGAACCCTAACAGCTAACGAACCGGGGGTAACCCCCGGACCCCCAGTAGATATATTCACCCTAAACCAACCTAACCTAACCTTTAACACCGGGGGTTCCCCCCGGACCCCCCTAACCCTGGGTTGAGAAGTTGAGTCGTGTCGATAAGGGGGATTAGCATGTGAACGTTGTAGTGACGTAGCGCCACCGAAGACGATGCAGACGTGACAGCACCGCAAGAGGTTAACGAGGATGGTAGGGACGTGTCAGAGCACCTTAAAAATGTGTTAGAACGTGTTGAAGCACGCTTGGAGCAGGGAAGTCAGCAATACTAACCTAAGTGGGTTCGAGATGGGGCAGTTGACCCAGGAAACCAAGAGAGGGTGCGATACGACGTCGAGAGCATCAGGGAGCGCCCTAGGAACATTAGACATGGGCACGGCGAGGAGATGGACGTACCGGATCGAGGCAGACCCCCTGGAGGCCATAGAGGCAGCTAGGACACCATGGCATGCATCGAGGATGATTTGAACAGCAAAAAGGCCGTTGAGGTTGCTGAATACGATTAGGCACGCCGTGGAAATGACAGGAATGAACCTAAGAACGAGTCAAACAGCGTGCATATCAAAGTTCAAATATGCAGGAGAAAAAAAGACTCACAGAACAACGGTGAATGGTGCAGATCCGAAACCCTGTGCTGCAAACACTTCTTAGTGGTCCTAAGAATGGCCCGTGTAGATGGAATGATGGGAGGATCGATCTGAAAGGCTCTGCAAACGTTAGATACCCAAATATGCACTCTGGGAGGAAAAGGCTCACAGCTCAGCAACAACTGCTGCAGAAACCGAGATCATCGTTGCAGATCCTTCCTAACGGTTCCCACAGACGGCCTGGGTGGGTCAGAGAGCAAGGGAAGCCGTCTGCAAAATTCTGCAAGGGTCCCGACCGACCTGAGCAGTGAACTGAGCGAGGGGGTCCCACAGCGCCGCAACCAGCGTTCTGATGGGCGCCAATTTCTGGAATATCATGCATGGGCATCGTGAGACGATACCCAGGCTGTTGGAGGGGGTATTCGAGCGCGGTGTGCGATGTCGTATGAGATCTTGAGAAGGGAGGCGAGGATGAGGTCGCGGGTGAGTTGTGGCGTGGGAAAAAGCGGATGCTCAAACGCTCGCGCGGCATACAGGTAGGTGGATGAGGAACTTTTCCTCAAGGGGGCCCTCACCCCCGAAGAACTCTTTAAAGCGCTTTCTCCCCTCGTTATTACACGAGGCGGGGAATTAGGTCGCACCTCTAAAGTCCCTGACATACGTCTGGTGAAGGACAAACAAGAGGTAGAGGTCGTCGGATGGGTCGAGAACACCGCTATCGAGGGTATCAGTAAAATGGTGCTCAATGATTGGGTCGTGTATGCCTACAGAGTGATCTCTATCGTCGAAGCCTCTGTATCTATGTCGACCCGTAAAAAGGCGGCTAAAAAGGCAGTACACGAAGCAGCTGACGTTGAAATGCAGGATGGATCCTCCGGGAGGACGATTCAATCGTCTGTCGACAAGGCAATCAACGCAGCTCTTAAGCGGCACGGGCTCAAACCTGTGAGTACCGCACCAAATAATTCCTACGATTCGTCAACTAACGAGTTCTTCTTTACCCCAGGATCAGCCTCCACAGGCAGGTCCTTCGAACTCTGGCGGACGGCAGGGACCTCGCCCTCCAAAGGGAGGAAAAGGGCGAGGCAAGCCTCCCAAGAAACAGCAACCGAAAGCCAAGGACGGCGACAAAGGAAAAGGAAAAGCGACAGAACTTCCTCTTCCATACGTCCCTCCTCCGCCGAAGAAAGGCCGGGGAAAGGCCAAACGGGGTATACGGCAGGCTGTTCAAACAGGGAAGAAAGCTGCAGCGCGACTCGGGGCCTAATGGCAATGGACGCAAACTACGATAGGATGTTTCCTAGTACAGCGCGTGTATCGAATGTACTAGACGAGGACAATTTTCTTTTATCACTTGTACCTAGACACGAGTTTGTTTATGGTAACCCCGTCTCGATTCCTGATGAAGTTCTTGAACTTCCACTGCCCCTGGCCACTAAGTGGGTGATAATGAATACGCCAATAGAGTTTATTGAGGCGGCCCAATTCAAAGACCACATACACATCGGCCCAGGAGTTTCTATCCCAACCAACATTGAGCACCAACTTTCTATCGGCATGAAATACCTCTTTCATCAACCACGCCGGACAGAACTCATTACCAGCGCCTGGAAGGACTTTGAACGTCGTCTCAGGTGGAAAGTACACTTTATGCTCATGAACGAGGATTCGTTTTATGATCCCGACTACGACGTGAAAGAAAGGTCAAAGAAAGACCCACCCGTAGTACCATGGCACCTTCACCTTGCACTCCGAAAGGGTCGTTCGTTTGTACACAATAATGTCACGAAAATACCTGACGAGGGAAGTACGGACACCACTTTTCAACCGCTCGGTCCGAAACTTAAAGAGGTGAAACAATTCTTGTTGGACAACAATTATGTAGTCACTGCCACCGACAAGAACCTGGGCATCGCCGTGTCTGAGCGAACCTGGATCATATCAAAAAGTCGAGATTGTCTTGCCGACGAGAACGCGTATAAACGTATCTCTAAGGCCGAAGCAAAAGAAATACTCGATCGAAAGTGCGTCGAAATGAGGGCGCTTTCCTCGATAGCAGAACAATTTGACGAAAAGTACGGCTCACTTAGTGAGTTCCTGAAACATAAAGTCACAGCGGAAGGAGATGACCACCACGTTCCGAAGTTTTATGGTATCCCAAAAATCCATAAGCAGCCGGTGAAATTCCGACCTATACTCCCTTGTCACTCCGCAATCCAAAACCCAGCCGCAAAGTTCTGCTCAAAGGTACTCAAACCGCTCGTACATGCGGCGCCAACCGTTATACACGGAACCAAAGACTTGGCGATAAAATTGAGTCAACTCCAGTTACCGCCTTGGCGGGAGATTTTTATTGTCACCGGAGACGTCGTCGGTTATTACCCAAACATTCCTCTACGTAAATGTCTCGATAGGGTATTCGAGATGTACATGGAACACTACTGGAATGAGGCCGACCTCGCCGAAAACATCGAAGAACTAGAGTTTTTCCGACGGTGCTTAGAAACCGGTAACACAGAGTTACTTACACAGTTTGAAGGAATAATACACCAACAGCTACAGGGCTTAGCCATGGGCGTAGCAGACTCACCGGATCTCGCGAATCTATACGGGTGGTACTGCGAACGTCGCGACAAGGTGTTAGAACAACCTCGTATCGCCTTCTACGGTAGATACATCGATGACTGCGCTGCAATTGTCTTCGCCTCTTGTGAAGCAGAGGCCCTCGATGCAGTACGAACAGCCGTTAAAATCGATGACTGTGAAATTACATGGGAAGTGGGCAAATTTCTCCCATTCTTGGACATGATGCTCTATGTAGATAGAGACAACTCTTTGCAGCACATGCCATATAAGAAAGCCCGCAACCACCAAGAAAGAATTCCATGGATATCAGCGCACCCCTACGATGTCAAACGCGGCACGTTTTACGGGGAGATGTCCCGGCTAGCCACGCTAAGTAGTAAACAAGAACACTACCTGGCGGCACTTGAGAGCTTGGTCGCTCTTTATGTGAAGCGTGGCTACCCCATCGGGATTGTACAAGCATGGCGGAAAGAAAAACAACGAGAACGGTGGGACAATCGTCTCCGCGTCGAAAAACGGGACAAACCGGACGTACTCGTCTTGAAGTCTAGCTTTAATACTGCCTGGAATTATTTCAGTGCTAAGGAACTCGGCAACACGATGTTCGATTACCTGCGTACTTGGACCGATAAGGCCAAGCGTAGAGAATATTCACTTGAATTCCCTCCTCGCCCTGCGGGGTATCCCCTCGTACAAATGGCAACGGTGACCAAAGGACTTTTCCTTAGCGTCGATGACCGTGGTCAGGAGTATCGAGTCCCCGATTTTGAGGCGATGGGTATATCGAATCGCAAGGTAATAGTTTCGCGCAAACGTACCTTTAACCTTTACGACACAGTCAATCTTTGGAAAAAGATCGTGTTGGAACAGCTGGATGAGCGTGAGTCAACCGGGGATGCCATCCGTCCCATTGACGAGACTCACTTACTTCTCGACCCACTGCAAGGCTATCGTCGTTTGCGATCGGGGCGCCTGATCGCAGAATCCAACGACGAAGAACCACAGCGTCGCTCTCCATCTCCCGTTTTCACTGGTAACCCCACTGACGACGAAGTCCTGTCGACCCTTCTACGGATTGGTCTTCGGTAAGTGACTTGTTTGACACTTTGCTGGCTAGTGGCCCGCGGGTGCTCCAGTACCTGTTTGCATCCGTGAACGCGTATCCCGAACCGACTGTTGATCCTTTGTGGAAGGTAACCTACCTTGTACTCTGCTGCCTTTGGCCGGAGAACTTGTTGAGGGTAACCACGCCATTATGTGGGGAGGTCTTACGTAAGGTCCGCAATGTTCACCGTGAGGTAATCTTGGGGAAAGAGTCCGTTGGTTTAAGACCGGCTCTGTTGAATGGAACTGCTGCCTTAGCACACCACACTTCTACGATAAGTAGTACTGTATGCGCGGTGAAAACAGACATACTAACCACGTTTTACAGAGAGGATGACGTCACCCCTTGCTTCGCTCCGCTCGCGCGGGCAAGCCCGCTTGAGCTCCACTCAGCGGCGGGGTGACGTCATCTCTGTAACCCTAACCCTAACGTGAGTACGAAATTCCAAGTCGCGAAAGCGCTAGTTAACAATATTAACATGACTGTCATATAGCCTAACCTAGGGTTACGAACAGAGAATACGATCAAACGGATCGGTGCCTGTGCCTTGTGCCTGGTGCCTTAATTTGCCTAAATGGGGATAATCGGATACTCCCACGGTAATCTCCGCTTGACGTGTGAATTCTCTCACGCTTGACAGCTCGGGTAACAAGATAACCGAAATTAAAGAAGCCTTCTTTAATATATCAGAGAAAGAAGCGCGGGTAACTATGCCGGCGTGTGAACTCTCTCACGTTTTGACAGATCGGATCAAGGGCCGAAGAGCAACCGTCGCTACGTGTTTTACCCGTTTATTGTTTTACTAATCTAGAAGTGTTTTCCCACTCACCAAGAAAAAGGTATATATACCGGTGAGTGGATGGCGTCGTTCTTATGACCGAATATAGATCTGATGAGTCACTCGTGTGACGAAACAGAATGTGTAGGTCCCGGCAGACCTCACTGTTATCTGTTCTGGTCTCATCATTGGACTGAAACGCCACGTAACTAACCTAACCTTCGGCCGGGCGGGTCGCTTCCACCTAACCTAAACCCTTTGCAGTTTTGTGGTCTTGATCCTCCTGACATCATCTTTCAGCAGGACAATGACCCCAAACATACTTGCAAAAAGGTGAAGGATTGGCTTCAGGAGCAGGATTTTCATACTATGGTATGGCCTGCACAGTCTCCTGACCTCAATCCCATTGAGCACCTCTGGGGTTATCTCAAAAGAAGACTAGCAGATCATGATTCCTCTCCTAAGGGAATTCATGAATTGTGGGAGAGAGTTCAGGTTGATTGGGAGGGGATAGCAGTTGAAGAGTGTCAGAAGTTGATAGAGAGCATGCCTAGAAGGATTGAAGCAGTTATCAAGGCAAAGGGAGGCTATACCAAGTACTAATATACCCTGGAAAGCAAAAGGTGCAAAACTGTTGCAATGGTATTGGTGTTTTGAAATGGATGTATCTTTGCAGTATGTAAGCGAAATCACATGACCCTGGGGACAAAGTTGTAGCTAAGGGTTTGTACTTTATTTGTTTCCACCAAAGCAAAGTGAAATTCCCACAAGTGATTGCGGGGCGCTTCGCGCCCCAGTTTGAGGTTAGACATTGCAACGGTTTTGCACCTCACTGTATCTATATGGCAAATTAGATGAGGAAATCTACATGGAATTCCCAGAAGGCTTTGCGCCTCCTCATCTTAAAAATAAAGTTCTCAGATTACTCCGCGCCCTGTATGGGCTTAAACAAGCAGGTTTAGCTTGGTGGAACGAGCTCAACCAATCAATGAGAGAACTAGGCTTTGAGCGACTCCAAACGGACGCCGGCCTCTTTATATACAGAGAAGCAAACCAAATCGTCGTAGCTATAATCTACGTAGACGATGCTCTCTTCTGTGGCCCCTCAAAAGCCTTTGTCGAGAAAGTCAAGGCTACCTTTATGAAGAGGTGGGAATGCCGCGATCTCGGGAATGCACGTGAATTCCTCCGAATGAACATTCATCGAGTTGATCGCCGGTTACATATTGACCAGTGCGAATACCTCGAGAAAGTACTAGAGCGATGCGAAATGATCAACGCAAAGCCCGCTCGTACACCTTTACCTCAAGGTTACCAACCTGAGAAGAACACAGCCCCTGTCAATGCGGAACTTCGGACGCGATTCCAGACAGTTATCGGCTCATTGTTATACCTTATGCTTGGTACTCGCCCAGACATTGCTTATGCAGTCACTCAGATGGCGCGACAGTCTGCCAACCCATCACAGGAGCACTTAGACAAGGCCCTGTACATTTGCCGTTACCTACTTGGCACTCGCGACTACTCGCTTGTGTATGACGGTTCCTCTGGATGCGGTATCACCGCCTGTACTGACTCTGATTGGGGAGCAGATCCAGAGACTCGCCACTCCCAAACGGGATTCTACTTAAAGTTGGCGAATGGTGTTTTCCTTTGGAACTCACATTTACAAAAAACCACAGCCCTCTCTTCTACAGAGGCTGAATACATGGCCTTGAGCGACTGTTCTCGCCAGGTCATATGGGTTAAACAAATGTTTGAGGAATTAGGGTTTCACCTAAAACCCATTCCTATCTGTGGCGACAATCAAGGTTCTATTTTTATAGCTAACAATCCTGTCACTGAACGTCGCACCAAACACATACCCATTCGCTACCATTTTGTACGCGATGCTGTAACTAATCAGCAAGTAGAGATCTTTTATATCGAAGGGACTGACAATCCTGCCGATATGTTCACCAAGAACCTCGGATATGTCAAATTCGAGCAGTGTAGATCTCAAATTGGTTTAGATATAAAAACCGCAGTTAGCAGGACTAACTAGCGATACACATCACTACCACCTAATGCTTACGCGATTACCATGCGCTTAGCAAGGGGGAGTGTTGAACGAACTCGTATTACACGGTAGTAGTTCATTTATAGTAGTTAGTTCACACGCACTTCATGTAGCGTATATAGCTTTCGGACTCAGTCATCTGAGTTCTAATTGACTCTTGACCAGCAACCGCTATCATCTCTGAGTTACTACACACAGCAGGTAAGCCAAGTAACTGCGTACTGCATGCTTCCGACAGTTTTCTCACTTATTGTGTCTGATTACAATTTGACCACTATATATAACAATAGGTCAAAGTACTGTGGATAGGCCTGATTTGGTTACAAGAGTCTTTCATTCCAAACAACAAGCCTTGCTCAAGATCATTTGTGATGGCTACTTTGGTCAGGTGGCTGGCTTTGTTTATACCATTGAATATCAAAAGCGTGGTCTACCTCACATGCATCTCTTGATCTTTTTGGAGAAGCCAGACAAGATTCGTGTTGTGGAACAAGTTGATGCCATCATCTCTGCTCAAATTCCAGATCCTCAAATTCATCCCCAACTTCATGCTGTCATCACCAGACCTATGCTCTATGGTGCTTGCTCTCCTCAGAGATGTATTGAAAACAATGTCTGTAAAAAGTGCTTTCCCAAGTCATTCTCTTCTAACACCATCATCAAAGAGGATGGCTATCCTGACTATGCTTGCCCTAACAATGGTAGGACCATTCAAAAGAGGGAGGATACCTTTGACAACAGACATGTGGTTCCTCATCCAAGGGAGCTGGTGGTTAAGTTTGACTGTCACATCAATTTGGAAATCTGTGGTTCTATCAAGGCTGTTAAATATATCCACAAGTACATCTACAAGGGTCCAGATCGTGCCACTATTCAAACAGAAGGTCATGATGAGATTCGTTCCTATCTTGATGCCAGATATATCTCTTCTACTCAAGCTTGTCACAACATCTTTGAATTCTCCATGCACATGGAATGGCCAGCTGTCTATCGTCTTTCTGTTCATCTTCCAGGTCATCAAAATGTTGTCTTTCATACTGAAGCTGCTTTAGAGGAGGTTGTCAACAATCCCAAGGATACTCAACTGCTTGAATGGTTCAAGGCAAACCAGGATCCTGATCTCATTGCTGCTGGAGCACATGATTATCTCTATGAAGACTTTCCTAAAAGATTTGTTTGGTATAAGGGTCAGGCTGTTTGAAAAATTTGTCAGAGATACAAGGCCATTGGACACATGTATTCCATTCCTGCCACTACTGGAGAGGCTTTCTATTTGCGCCTTTTGCTCACTGTGGTCAAGGGTAAGATCATTTATCATATATAGATGGATTGATATTGATTACTTCTTCTCATAGCTGCTACTTCTTTTGAAGATCTTCATACTGTTGATGGTAATCTTTATGAATCTTTCAAAGAGGCTTGTCATGCACGTGGTCTCTTACAGGATGACAGAGAATGGTTGTTGTGTCTTCAAGAGGCTGCTCATTTCAGCATGGGCTATCAACTGCGCAGTTTATTGGTCATTATCCTGGTCCATTGCTCTTCTGTAGACCCTGATCACTTATGGGAGACATCCAAGCAAAATCTCTGTGATGATTTACAACATTATCTCATTCACACTCTTAACATTCCTGAGCCTACCCAAAATCAAGTCTTTGATTATGGCTTGCATCTCATAGCCAAGCATCTCAGGAAACATGGCAAGTGCTTGGAGGACTATCCATCTATGCCCAGACCACAGCACATTTGGGAGGAACATCAGGAGAACCAACTTATTAATGAGCAAAGAGCATATGACAGACAGAATCAGCAAGCTTTTGTGGACACTGGTCTTTCTACCTTGAATCCTCAACAAAGAGCTCTCTATGATGTAGTCATGCATAGTGTCATCAACTCCATTGGTTCTATGTTATTCATTCATAGTGGTGGTGATTGTGGCAAGACTTATTTGGCCAAGCTCATTGCTGCTGCTGTTCGTGCAAGAGGTCAAATTGTTCTTTGTGTTGCATCTACTGGCTTGGCTTCTCTTCTACTTCCTGGTGGTTGTACTGCCCATTCACGCTTCAAGATTCCCATTCCCTGCCATGAACAAAGCACTTGCAACATCAAAAAGGATGATCTCAATCACCAGCTTCTTCAACAAACCTCTCTCATTATCTGGGATGAAGTGGGTGCTCAGCATCATCATGTGGTTGAATCTGTGGATCGTACTCTTTGGGATCTTCTCAACAGAAATGTGCCATTTGGAGGCATCACTGTCTTATTTAGTGGGGACTTCAGACAAATTCTTCCTGTCATTCAGCATGGCTCAAGAGAACAAATTGTTCCTGCTGCTCTCACCCAATCTAATCTCTGGCCCAACATAACTGTTCACTATCTTCTTCAAAACATACATCTTGGTCATGATCCTGAATATGATCAATGGGCACAACAGCTTCTTCACATTGGCATCACTTCTGGAGATCTTATCCTACCTGACCACATGCGCTGTGATGATGACTTGAAATCTCTCATTGATGCCATCTACTCTCAGCTTCTTGCCAGAAATCAAGTTCTTTCTGATCAGTACTTTTTGGATTGTGCTATCCTTGCCCCTAGGAATACCCAGATTCATGAGATTAACTCTACCATTCTTGACTCTGTGACACCTGATCAGAAGATGACCTACCTGAGTGCTGACTCTGTCACTGATCCAGAATATGACTATATCCAGCCAGAAGTCCTTCATACCTTCAATCCTTCTGGTTTTCCCCTTCACAAACTGGAGCTCAAAAATGGTGTTCCACTTATGTTGTTGCGCAATCTGGATCCCATCCATGGTCTCTACAATGGCACTCGCTTAAGGCTTATCAGATCTACTCCACGCATCTTGGAGTATCGTATCTTAGATGGCAATCCCAATGAAAATGTAGTCTTTATCCCTCGCATGGCTTTGGATAGTGGTTTGGAGGACTCCCCTGTTCCATTTTGTCGC
>JAHZSR010000280.1:0-23175 GCA_025782845.1 Boletus coccyginus | reverse complement strand
TTGTGAGGCAGTTGGAGGCGTCGTTAGTGCACGATCATGGTGAAATGGTCTCCACCGAGCGACAAGAGGTTCTTGTGGAATGTATTGACATTACATTGGATGTATTCATCGATGATCTGGTTGATAAATGATGATCGGACGTCCTTGTCAGCAGTGCAGACACAATAGAGAGAGAAACATCCAGACAGACAGGAAACCGAACCAACCGAATGCCTTGAAAAGGTGGTGAGAGATGTAGTACTCGTAAACCTGAATCATTGTTCACCACGTCGTAGGCTTCTTCATTGTCAGCTTTGTTTCACTACAGACACCGATGATGCTCAAATCGTCCGCAGCCGACGTGACCAAACAATTGAGCAACTCGGGTGTGGCCGTCTGTAGTGCCTGTTAGTCTCCTTGTTTTACCATGCCCAAAATGAGACCAATGCGTTGGATGGCGACTGGGGGTGCAGGACTGATACCCAGGTGTGACACGCAAGCGCGAAGGGCGGGCAGGTGCCCCTCGTGTGCACATGACCCCGCGATGGTTGTCTTACGACGGTGACGCATCTTATCGGGAGGACCTCTGCAAAGGCTTCTATCGCCATGGAGGGACGAGGACTCATCGAGGTGAGCATTCAGGACGTACTGGTGTCTCTGGTTGCGCCAGCAAGAGAGGACATCGCACTTCGAGTGACTCGACATGTCAGACTGAGGAGAGAGTTGGGGCGAAGATGCTTTGATGAAACCTTTGGGTGGAGGTGGGGATAACAACAGCTACAGGAACCGTGATGGATAACGGTATTGGCGATGCAGGACGCAGTGTCGGCTGGGAGAGCTGGACCGTGAACACGTGCTTTTGCAACTGTAGTTGCAAACTCTATTTGTATTGCATAGCATGCGAGAGCATCATGAGGCAGCAAAGTGGCCGAGTTCGGTGATGCCAGAGCACGCGAAACCGAGGGTGGGAGGGCAGCGGCAGACGTGGTGAGTAAATAACTGTTTCTATTTTGTCCAGCCAAGACCACTACGGAATGCGGTGAGTTGGCGGTGAGAGCCGTTATACTTATGTAAGTAATCAAAATGATCATATTTGGTAAAATGTTCCTGCGGTGTCCGTTTGCTTGGAATTTCTGGCCGCGAGAACCCTCCTCCTCAAGGAGTCGGGGACCAAAGCCCAGTGGGTTCCTCGCTGGGTTTGCCTATCTTGCGGTACAAGCCGTCGAACTCGTCTTCATCATCAAATTCTCAAATCGGGCGGATTTTGTCGTGTAGGTCTGCATTCTTGATGGGATCAACGGGCGCTACGCGCATCGCTGTAGTTGCAATGATGATGACGTGGGTAACGGGGTTGTCACAAAGGAAGGACGAACCCCATCAGCATCCAGTATCGAAAAGTAATCCAATTGGCGTAATTGATGGGTTCAACTTGTGCGAAATTGAACGAGGTGCGGGCGAGGCGCTCGATGCAAGGGAGCCACTGGGATGGCGGACAAGAGCCGGTCATCAATCAACGTAGCATTAACATATTTACAACTTGCAGTCAATCGAGCACTTACCGGACGGTGCACATACTACTTATGCCGTGTCGGGTGTGCCTCCGAGTCAAGGATGAGCCTCACGCCCAAGTTACAGCTAGGTTGACTTGAAAGGTTACTAGCTGCACGCATCTTTGCTCCTTCGAAGGACCGCCAGAACAACACCACCCACTCCTCACAAGCAATCCTGCGGCGAGTTTTAACTGTAAGTCCACCCATAAGTGGTAAGCCCACCACTCAACAGCGAGCCCGTAGCCTCAGGAACAAGTCCGCAGCCTGCGGTGAGTCGCCATCACGCCAATGGTGAGCCCCCTTGACAGCATCCCTGCAGCCCTTAACAGCAAGGCCACCGCCCTCGACTCAAATTACCCCCTTGGTCCAGAAAAATGAACGATGGGGCTCTTTTTTTTGGTGTACTGTTGCTCACACTTATTCTTTGATCAACTTCGAAATTTGATCACTCATTTCGGCTGGTTCCAATTACTCAGCAGACTCGTTTCTCGCCACTAACCCCGCCTTCGAAACACTGCCCATTGATCCTGCCATTAACCGGATATCTACACCTGTGCAAGGATCGCACAACCGCCCCCCCCGGACTTGTTTCCGAATATGTCTTTGCCCAGTTTTCTGATCTAGTTTCCAGATCGAAGGTTGCTTTTACTGGCGGGAGTTGCCCTTGTCGGGCATTGAGTATCGTGAGCCAAACCTCTATGGCATGGCAATCACTAAGAGTGATCTGATTGAAATTTAATCTCGGATGACTCACGTATTGGGTCCCGCTCTCTTATAAAAACGATAGTCTACCCATTCGGGTTGTGGGGTAAATATTTTTGTCTTATCTACCGCACTCACGCCTTTCTCTAGTAGGCATACATCAAGATTATGTCTTCTGCGCTACAATTCGCGCTGATTAGCCTTCAGCAGAATAACTATGTGTCTCGTATGTCCACTCTCGCTTGTGTGCGCTCAATATTACAACTTTATCCACAGTTGCTATGCTCACTGCCGCTGCATATGATTACGGTGAGCTAGACGTTCAGTCCCGACACGATATACCAACTTATATATATCATCAGTCCTTACATTTTCGGATGAGGTATAATGCCGCGTACTCCCTCGCAGACCTTTATTGCTGATAATACACGCAGATTGAATATATCTGGGTCAGAAGACACCCGTTCTGGTAGGCAACACGTTCCTGATGAGATCACAGACCAAACCCTGGACTTGGGTGTCAATATTGTTTATTATTGTGTGTATCGAATCTCCCGGGAAATTGTCACAACGTGCGGGAAGCTCGGCATCGTTATAGGTCCGTTATGCTGGTCTTTACAGCTTCGCGTGAGCGTATGATTGTTGCAAGACATACACTGAATGCTGACTCCGGATGGTGTATCAGATATGTGTGCCTCGGTATGTTTAGCACTCACATGTAACGTTGATCGCACTGTGACCCGCTCCAAGCAAGATCTAACTTCGTACCTGGACCTCCAAAAGTATTTTTTCTCCAGCGGCGGTGACTAACGAGTGTACTGAAGTGTGTACCAACAGGCGTATGTATTCATCCTATCTTCATTGTCGGGGCTTCTCAACGTGACTGTATCTATTAAATAGTTGTGAGCACACTCATCCAACCCATTCCCTACACGTTCTATTCATAGATGCTTTCATAAGGTCGAATAATCTATACCATCGGTATATGGGCATACCCTCTGTTTTCTTGCACAGCTGATTGTAAGTTTTATGTAGTTCACTTGTAGAAGAAGCAAACTCTGACGGTGGCTGCAGTCGTGATGATCCTCCGCCTGTGGGCAATGTATAATCGATCGATGCTAATCCTCAGAGTGTTCCTTTCGCTGTTTTCTCTGGAACTCATTTCTTCCCTCCTCGGCGCTGCCATCTACAGCGATTCGAGGACTGTGTCAGGTATGTGGATGTTGGCTGAATTACTGATATGCCAGCACTGACCCGCTGACCCGTTCCGATTGTCCGTTATCACACAGTGGACACCAAAGAAATACTCGATTTTTCATTTTGCGTGTGGCAAAATCATTTACCCAGTGTGGCGACAGTCATTTATATTTTACAGTCGATACATGGTGCCATGATGTGCATCTTCGCGATTGCTCAATTCGTGAGGCAGTCACTTCAGATGTACCATGTGACAATGCGGTGGCAACTCAATCAGTACATGAATTTCCTGGTCAAGCAGGGCGTCCTCTATTTCTTTTGGTACGTCACCATCCCCCTGTATCCCCTATTGCCATCCCAGCTCGCAAAGAAATGAATGATCAATTGAGCTAACAGTGACTTTCCACCACAGCTTCTTTATGTTTTACCTCATCAGTCTACTGAATAACTCGGGAATTTCCCCAACAGTAGGATGGCAACTGTTGGTCATCCTGCAATACCTGCCCATGTACATTCTAACCCCTCGCTTCATCCTGAGCATTCGGGAGTTGTACGCGCGTGATGTTCAGGAGAGACGTGGGGAGGGGATCGACACTGGGTTTGGCTTGTCATCCGGCTGTGGCGCTGTTAGGACAGCAATCGTGTTTGCGGATGTTGAGTTGAACGAGAGGTTGGAGGATGATGTTCAGGGTAGACGTAGGGACGGGTTTGACACTGGGTTCGACTTTGAGCCAAGCAAAGGGTTGAGGGATGTCCAAGAGGTGCCGGGGGACATTTGGGCGATTTGACAGGAATATGGGGCGGTCTTTACCCTGAAAAAAAAAGTCCTCAATGTCTCTCCATCTGTGTTTGCTGTACCTGAACGTTGTTCCCGAGAGTCAATAAATGGAGCAGTGTGATTATTTGGCATGGATCAGGCCTGGGCCGCTAAAGGGGTCATGCCTAATATAGCGTTTTCAGACTCCGCTTCTACCCTGTTCCCGCTCGACGTCAAGACCCGCATCAAGCTGCCCAAATACACTGTGAGTACCGTTTATACCACTTTCTGTACATTCCCGGAGAACCCATATGTGATGGAAACATTCTCGGGGGCTGGATGGCCGGGCCTGCACACGGATGAACCCACTGATCTCGCCTTCTTGCAGCTAGAGTCAGTGCGAACCAAGTCTCGCGGTACCTTGTCGGTTCAACTTGATGCAATCTTATGTTTACATCGATCCGGATTGGCAGCTCTCGACGCGAGAACTCGTTTAGCCCCAAGAAGAATAGGCGTATCATTTACGAAAACCTCTTTAAGGGTTCGTGGTTGCCCATCATCCCTGTAGGGCTTCCCGCGCTAACCTGATTGCACAATATCATTCTCCATGAACGCACACATGGGTGAATGACATACAGAGGGTGTCCTCGTCCCCAAGAAAGACTTCAACGCGCCTACGAAGACATTGATGTTCCCAACCTTGATGTTATCAAGGCGATGCAGAGCCTGACCTCGAAAGGGCTCGTCAAGACCCAATTCTCGTGGCAGTGGTACTACTACGTACTCACGCCCGAGGGCGTTGAATACCTCCGGGAGTGGTGTGTCTTGATTGAATTGGTCGTGTTCGTGCAATATACTCATGTGGACTTGTAGGCTGGACCTCCCCAGCGAAATTGTCCCTGCCACGCACCAGCGTGCGGCTCGTCCCGCCCGCCAAGCTGCTGTTCACCCTGGTGCTGGCGAAGGTGGTGGCGCACGTCCACCAGGAAGGCTACCGGAGGAAGGAGGGTGGCGCACCTGGCGATTACCGGCCATCCTTTGCTGGTGTTGGTCGGGGTGGCCCTTGAGAGCGAATGCTATATGCTATCAATTTCGCTCATCTTCACGCCGGCACACGTTGAGGACCCCCGATGTATTGTATATCACCATTTACCGAAGTATTCGACGATATTGTGAATCGCTCCCTTGCTTGCTCCACTTGCATCTGAAAAAAAAAAAGAGATGACAACAGTATACTACTGTTTGTAATCCCACTTCGCATCGCACGTGGACACCACCATTTTTCAATGGAGAACGAACCATCTCGCCTGCATTCTACCCACTCTCGTTCCTTCATGCTGTTCACTTGCAACTTGCTCATCATTATCCATGTAGAACTACCTCCCGCAAAGTGGCGCCGCACCCTCGCTGGCTCGATCGTGTCCACAGCACTGAGCGCTGCCCAGATCGGCACCGCATTTGGCCTCACTGTATATCGACTGTGCATTCTCAACTTGATCCGATCACCTTCTCTATTCGCTCAACCATGCCTTAGCTGGCGGGACCGGGGTAAACTACCTGACCAACCCCCCCACCTCCACCTTATCAACGCGGTGACTGGACTTCAGATGCTCCCGAACCAGTAGGCTCTTTTCTCTCGTCATTAATTTCATCTCACGTCGCACAGCGTAAGCAGACCGAGCCCACATCGTCTCTCAAGACGCGTAAGTCCCGTACGGCCCCATCATCTGTACGGCGCACCGTCAGGCGTCATCGCCGCAAGCCTCGTCCAAGACTACAGACCGTCACTCCTCTCCACAGCCTATCTCCCGCATATACCTCTCCTCAATCGGGACTCGGCTGTGTCTGCGTGCACCAGGTCAAGTCAGATGGACTGGATGGGCGACCGTCTCACGTGTCTTATCCAAGAGGGTCAGAAAGCTCTTGGCCGCGAAATCGTGGTTATGAGCGACGCCAAAGAGGTCGAGGTCGACGATGGCTCCAACGATTGGGAGGAGAAACAAGACAACAAGCCCGTTCCACCGATTGCTGCTCCGTCCATATCCCATCATGGCTCTGTCCGGTCCCGACGCTGGACACACAAACCCTGTGATATTACCCTCCTGCCTTCTTACCCGCCATACCCTATGTCGCCCCCCAACAGCGTGTTCCCGTGGAAATGCCACTTTGAACCAGGCTCGGTCCATCGCACGCCTGGACGATCAACGCGTGAAGGATATATTGCGCCGAGTACACCCAGCCACACCCCGCACGGAACGTCAGCTGAATCGGACGCGTTGGCGCATATCGTCCCGAGTTCCAAAGAGGACAAGAGTGCATGGCAAAGTCCTGAGCTTTGCAAGTCGATGGAACAGACCCATGCAAGGTATTTGCAGAGACGCGTTCAATGAGACCTCACTTGCTTTCCGATCGTTGTGTAGTTGCTGTTTTGCGCCGTGCCAACCGCTGTATTGTCTCTCTTACTGTATATCTTGAAAGCTGGCGCTTCATTGCGATGCCAGTCATTCGACGCGACCTAATATCTACCTAGCTACAGACATACCGACCAATCTGATTACTTGTGTCGTGCCTCACCCTCCAATCACTCCACTCTCTCTTTTTATCTCCAGTAGTGGAATATGTTTACTAGTAAATCTTGGAATGGCTGTACAACGCAGAATAATGTGATCCATTTTTGAAACCACGCTTGCAGTTCAAGATTTGTCCTTGTAGTGGCATTTGCATCAAGGATTAGTAAAACTGTGGCCATCAATTGTTTGCTTCAAGTCCGAGTCTTGCAAGCCAATATTTTCCCAAAACTTTTGGAAAGTATAGTATTAAAAAATGTCATAATAGAGTAAAAAATCAGGACCAGCAAGAGGTCCAAGACTCCCCAAACAAAGAACTATCAGTATCAACTTGGTAGATTCTGTCAGAAGATACATATCACTAAAGAATGGATGGGGGGGTGGGGGGTATTTCGGTTCCAAGGAGCCATCCAGCCAAAGCAACTAGTGCTATCAGAAGATTGAATCCAGCTATTTTTCTCACATAAATCACCAAAGGAAACAAGCTCTTGAGCCTTCCACACTTTGACAGAACCATCATGAGAGCCAAAGACAATGTGGGCCCCATTAGGTAAATAGGCAAGAGAGGCGACCCAATCTGTGTGCCCCTGGAATGGACCTGCCACACACTGACCAGTGGTTGCATTCCAAACCCTAATGGTCTTGTTCCCTGAGCCAGAGACAACGTGGGTCCCATTAGGTGAATAGGCAACAGAGATGACCCAATCTGTGTGCCCCTGGAATGGACCTGCCACACACTGACCAGTGATTGCATTCCAAACCCTAATGGTGTTGTTCCTTGAGCCAGAGACAATGTGGGTCCCATCAGGTGAATAGGCAACAGATGCAACAGAACTTGTGTGCCCATGCAAGATATGGACTTCTGCTGGCCAACTGGCTGGATGCCCTGAGGCAATTGAGACATGCTTTTGGAGATGCTTAACCCAGAGTCTACAAAGTGGAGAGCTGGTTGAGGTCTGAGGCATGGCTAATAGGTAGAGGTGGGGGGTTGACTCTCTCAGGACAGGTGAAAACACCTGGATAAATTGGAATGCTTCTGATGCCACCATGGCAGTCTCTTGGCCCTAAAAACATTTTGTTCAGTACTCACCACTTATCATGATGATTGACTTTACCTTGACTCATTTTCCCAGCATGGTGCAAGTCTCAAGGGCAGATAGAATGGAGGACAGTGGAGAGAAGAAGGAGAGAAGCCTGATAGCTTCAAGCCAGTAGGAGAACATGTCCTCAAACAGGAGAGTGACCTCATTCAACAAGTCTGGGGTACAGTTAGCATGTTGCAAGTGGTGCATCCAATATTGGCATGAGTATGAAAGGTAGGGAGGAATGGCCTTCTTCATCCAACTTGGCAGATCAGGAATGATAGCATTCATGACCCGAGAGTCCTTGAGGTCACAGGTGTTGAACCTGAGCATATTTCACATGCAAGTGAGCAATGCACATCCAAGATGGAGAGAATGCTGGGATTGAATGTTGACATGAAAAACTGAGCTATGGACTTCATCCAGTAAAAAGTCATGGAATGATGTATGAAGTGGACGAATGGGTTTCTCTTCATTGAGCACTCCATCCAGCAATGATCCCAGGGGTTTGACAATCTCTCAGATGCTCAGGTGTTTGACAGAGAGAATGGAGAGGGATGTAATAGATAGTGGTTCATGAAGGGAAAGTACAACTGCCATCACTTCTTGAAAACAGTGTTGAGCACCATCCCAGGTAAACTGTTGCTCTAGTATGATTCAGTAAATGTTGTCCAGCAGGTGAATATCTTTGCTATTGTCGGCTTGCACTAGTAACTCAAACCGTTGATGCAGGTTGAGCCCTTTAGCATCATCCCCAATGAATTTGCACACAGTGGAAGCCCACTGAAAAAGTTTCTGCAAATGATGGATGAGTACTCAACACCACTCCTGGCCCAGCCAGAAAGATTCGAGTTTGGTATATTCATGCTAGAGAGGATAATGGATGAATTTCTGGATATCTTTATTGACAATATCCTCGGGGATATTACCCATATCCTTATGCATGGTCCAAGGACCAGGAAAAACTTTGACAATATCGGTTTTCGGATGGGTGGTAATGAGGAAATAAAAATTGGTTGAAAAGGTGTCATTTGCGATTTGCTCTGAGATTGTGCATAGAAGATCTCAATGACTGGCTGAATTCCCACTTTCGTCAAGAGCGTCAATGACAATGACTAATGGTCCAATAGTGTCAAGGTGCTTGCTGGGTTCAATGATGAGCCACTTGACTTGTTTCATGGGTGATTGCAATGTCTGAAGCGTCCAATCATCTTTCACGACCTCCCATAGCACCAACTTGTACTGCAGGTTGTGATCAGAGAGGTCTCGTGCAATAGTACTGAAAAGATTTTTCAGGTTGCAGCTTGCAATATTGGTACTGGCAAAGCAGTACGAGGAGCTCAGCTACTTTTGCCCATCATACAGTTGAGTGATTGAATGAGCCATAGCAGACTTGCCTGATCCAGTGACCCCAGTCAGAAAGCAAACTTGCAGCACATCTTCATTGGGATTGTTGAGAATGTCACAAATTTCTTGCAGGAAGGACTCATGTGTCCCTGGCAGGCATCCCTTTTCCTACTCAAACCTAGCACCGAACACATACAGCATGTCATTCAGGTCAATCAATTCTGCTGTGTTCCAGGTCTGTGAACTATGGACTGCAGTCTCAAGATGTTGGACCTACCAGTGTGTTTCATGACATTCATCATGTGAACGATGGTGATAAGTACCTGTCTGCACTGCAACTCCCTCCACGAGTGCTGTTTTGAATTCTCAGAACTTGTTCTTGTAATCAGCCACCCTTGAATCAACATCAGACAATATGTATTTTGCCATTTGAATCCCTAGGTATGGAAATCAGTGGTGATCACTATGTAGCCAGTGGTGACTGACAAAAGTTATTTTCTTTGGCATAATCAGTGATAAAGTACCCACACTCCATTACCTGCTGGATTAGAAGCATAATAGTCTTGATGTGCCTTTCAATTGCCTTCAAGGGCTCAGCATCGTGAACAAAGGTAAAGACATCACTCATTGTGCCTGCTAAGCAAATGATCTGATTGTCGTGATTTTTCTGCTTTACTAGCACCTGTATGGAATGTTGTCAACCACCGATAGGACGAACATCAAGTAACAGACAGACCTGGTTTGCTGCTGATATGACAGACCAAGCCAGTGATATATATGTATGGGTGAATCTGTATGACATTCAGACTGGAGGGATAGTCGAGACACTGAGCACAAAATATCTGTGCAATATTGGTCACAATCCTATCAAGGAGCTCCATCCTCTGCAACAAAACGTCCCATGTAGTCCTGAATGTCTGTACCTTGGTTATGATATTTGTGCTGGCATCAACCACCAAACTGAGGAGCTCAATGGCTGCAGAGGTGGAACTGAGACTGAGTGGGTTGACTGCTGTGGTTGCCCTAGTGATGGCATCTATTGCTTGATGTTTGTCTACATCAATGTCCACATATGGCTCAGCAGTCAACACAAACTTGATTGTAAGCCCCAGAAGGTTGGCCTTATCGGACGCAATATTGCGAAAAGTATATTCAAGCACTAGTATTGATGGCAGAGGTCATGTCAGTAAACACCAAATTTAGAATGCCTTTGCACATACTGCCATCCTTCAATCTCTTCAATCCCCCTCCGATAGTATCAGAGAGACTTCCAGCCACTTTGTCATATCTGATGTGGTGCTTCTGGTAAACCTTTATGATGAGGACGGAATGGTCATCTCTGTTGCTGATAATATTCAATTTTCTGGTGTAAAGAAAAGGATGTATACCCACAAACAAAAAATATTATCCCAAAAGGTGAGATTTTTCTTCTCCTTTGCATTGTTCATTGACTGTGAGGTGTCGCCTATGGACAATTGGACATAGAACTGTCTTACAACCGGAAGTTTGCACCCCACTTGAGTGTGAACTTCAAAGTCTAAAAGAAAGCTCATTCACATGCAGTAGAAGATGCATTGTTGCAATCATACCTTTGATAGTGATTGTTTTTCGCCTAGAACCAAGCTCAGCACATTCCCAACAGGACTATGAAGGTAATCAATATACATATGTGATACTCTGAAATGGATTAGCTGCATCCATGGTATTATAGGTGAAGCTGCTGAGCACACAATGACTAGGGAAAGAGCTGGGTGGAATGAGGTCGTTGGGAGCCAAAAAGCCAACATGTGATTGCAATATGGCCCTATGGGCATCAACTGGCAATACTACATGCCAGTGAATCCAGCTGTCTACCTTACCACTACCTCAGTCCCGGTCTGCGGTCCCAAGGCTCAACTAAACTGTTTCATCTGGTATCAGTGGCCTGTCACACTGGTAGCTCAGATACCTGCCTGTTTTTGCTGGGCAAACAAATTGAAGTTCACACACTACACTACCTGTACTCTGCCCAACCCAACAACACAACCCCCCTCAAAATTTAGATTATGCATTCCACCATCTTTTCAACGATCTTCTAGTCAGACTGGCGCTGGATGAACTACTAAGTGTCTGCATCAATCTGTATAATGGGAAACCTTAGTTGGGTGCCATATGATCCATACCACATCACATTTCACATGATCTATGCGATATCCTTTGCATCTTTAATGAAAAAGATATGTCAGAGCACCTTGAAGTAGTCAAAATCTGTCGTTTTTTCAACGCCTTGCATAAAGACCAAGATTTCAACTGCACAAGATATATACCTTGAGCAACACAATGGAGAGATTTGTACTACCTGTTTAGATCCACAGTTTGAAAGCTGCCAAGCTGGAGAGGGAGAGTATCTTCTGCTTGATATCAATTCTCTGCACTATCCTCAGTTTTCCAAGTTCATGTCAGTATGTGCATTGCAAGGGCTGTACTTGGAGGTACACAGGAAAAAGTGTGTCTTTGTGGTAAAGCACCTTGAGTACACTTTTGGTCGGCCAGCAACAGGGAATTTTTAGGTGGCCAGGTAGTATGTCATCCTATAGTGGCCCAGAAATTGGGATGATGTGATCATTGAACCTCTCATGATGTCATAGGCCAACGTCAGTTGCATCATCAGGTGCATTTGAAAAGTTTTGTTAATGCATGATGGAATTTGGATTGGGTTCAGGTGCGACTCGAGCTTGAACCAAGACCTTGCTGAAAACCACCTGCACAAGTCACTTGCTCTGAGTATGTACAGCACACATCTTCTAATGATCTCCAGATGATGCTACAGAAGGATCCACATCCCCTCCTGGGCACCTCATCAATCTCATCACAGACACCAATTCAAACATGGGTCGCCCCCCCATGCATACCCAGGCTCCTGCCTTGCTTCAGTTCTGGATGCATCATGGTACGTATAATTTGTCTGGCCTTTCCCTTTACACTGACAGGGATAGACTTGCAGCTGTACATATGCATGCAACAGCAGCGTTATATCAAGCTCACAGATTGCGCACAGATCTGTTCAGGCATGTGAGGGAGACTGGAGCAACTGTATGTCCCCAAAATTTCAAGCTCTTCTCCACTTCTCCCTACCCCTTATCGCATGACTTATATCCCCAGTGACCTCCATCTTTGGCACCAACAGCTACTTCTTCTCCCAAGGCTGCTGGGGGAAGTCAACACCACCAGGGGTGTCACAGGCAGTGGTGGACTCTCTTGTATGCATATTATTAAAATAGTTAGATTTCATTATGATAACCTTATTCTTGTCTGGGTTGCTCTTTATGATTACTAATTCATCTAGACCCATGACATCATTGTTCTAGACCAGTGACATCATCCTTATCTCTTATCTTTATGATGATGTCATATTATATCATTATGGTGAAACATCACACCATTCTCTTAACATATTGTGCCATTTATTGCGCCATTCCATGCACACCTTCTGCCATTGGCTGCTTACTGCTGTGAATTACACAGCCTTTATCCTTCTAGGATATTTTCATAATAGGTACACACAATTGCTGTACACTATATAAACCCGGCTCCTTCAGAGCCCACAATTTAAGTTCTTTACTTCATATCATGATATAAATAACTTCTAGCAACTAGCTTGCAAGTATGCTCTATAGCAAGTGAGTACTCTCCCTTACTGGATTTACCCTTCTGCTGTTGTCTCTGCACCAAAAGAGATCTAACAATTTCTTTAGGTTATGAGTCCTGCTTAGGCTCAATGGTTGTTATACATACATACCAATGTCGTTACCCTGCCTCGCGATGTACCACGTACTTGCTCTTAGTCTGTTCTACATTGTTCTTATGATGATGAGCATGATGTTTGAATTTATGGGTCAAGTCCAACAGATCTGGGGCAACCCTGGCCTGCTACTATTAGCAGAGCTATATCTTCTTTTTACCCATGTTATGATCACATGGATGAATGCTAATCTGGCTTTGTGTAGGAACTTTATCATTCCTACTCAGGTTAGTCAGCCCCCAAATCCTACTCTTATCCACCACTGCATGTGAAAGTGTCACTCTGACTTTGATAAGGACACCTGTCCTATCTTGTATGGAGATCGTTGCATTTATTTGAATTGCATGAATTATTGTCGTCCAGCCGAATTTCCTATTCCACCTGACACCATCTATCGTCCATCTTGTCCTCCTCCTCCTTGCACTCCTCCTCCGACTTCTCTCCCATACATTCCACTCATCCACAATTTTCACATTCTTCATGGATATCAGTTGTCCCAATACCACCTCCTACTAGTCCAATCTGAGTACCCCTTTGTTGTACTTAAGCCTACCATGACCTCTCCTTCAACCCACCAATGCCTAGTCCAACCATTCCTAATATGCTCAGTCCTGTTCTCTTTGAGGAACACATCCCCCCCTTCGACCTTGCCTGGATTAACCTATTTGCCAACACCAAACCATGGTTTGACTGAAGCATTCTTTATGGTTGCTCATGGTCCTATTTTAAGAACACCTCTTGAAAGAACACCTCTAACCGACATCAGTGGCAGATTCTCAATCCCTCCTCTTTCACTTGAGAACAATACTATCATCTCATCTGATGACATTGCCGTCAATGAGAACATCAATCTCAATGACATGGTCTTCATCATCGACGAGATCATGGAATCTGGTGAGATAATAGATCTTGATCAAGGAATGAATCCTCTTCAGATCAATCCAACTCTGAACAATTGGCTAGTGATGTTTCCAAAGGACGTCCATGCACTGATGAGGATCTGGAGATACCAAACCGTCTCTTATAGGGATAACCTTATATATCAACTGGTAACATACCAGAACATTTCCGATCTGTTGATCAGACCGGAAGTACCCCTCATTTGGGTAGATGTTGCCAATCCCCTAAATGTCTCATCTCGTCTCGCTCAGATCATATAGATTCCCACTCTCTATCAAGGTGATCTTTTACTGCAGGTCATTGTCGAAGAAGGTCCTGTCCAGTATATCCCAGAATAGGATGTAATTTTTAAGGAAGGACTTATGTATTGGAATGAGCCCATTGTGTCCTTCTATAAAGGACTTGGCTATGCATTTCCTGTGGAGAAGTACCACTCTACTCCCACTCACCCCGTCCACAACCAAGGTTTTGAGATTGTGCAATGCAATTGTCATATGTTTAGCAAATATTTCATCGAGTTTTATGAATCTTTGAAATCTAATGAAGTCTTAAGCTGTAACGTTCTACAGGAGCTCTATGAGCATCCTAAATATTTTATCAACTCGGAAGGAGACATCATCTGGAAGGACGGTCAGCACTAGTATGTGCACCATGAATTTAACTGCCTCCATTCCTTCATTAGACATCCTCATAACTCCGACATTCCCATGCAATACATCTGGAATGAGTTGATGGATGCTAGGTGGTGATGAGTGTGGAAGAGGAAGAATCTCTGGTATAACATCATGATAAAACTGGGAACTGACTATATGTGTCTTCACATAGAACTCAATTGAGATGTCCCTGATCCTTACCACAGAGGACATTACATCTCTCGATGAGGCTATCGCAAAGAAGAGCAATGACAGGCTCCAAGAGTACTGCCTGTCCCAGGTCCTGAACCTGCTCCCATTTCCCATCAATGTTTGGCCATTGCCGGCCCAGTTAGGAGGTTGTTGTCTTCCTTCTAGACAAGACGACGAAGAACCAACCAAAAAAATGGTGGTCCCCAGACAACGTGTCTTGTCTCCACGGACTAGAACACTTTGCTCAAGGGAAGTACAAGAAGTCTACCCTTGGTAGAGTTAGAGGTAATGGAGATAGTTCCAGGTAAAAGGGAAGATATAGTATATCAGGAGCCGTGGTTTGTTCACCAATCCTCCACGTAAGTTTACAGATTGGTTGTTAAAGATGGTTTTAGCCTAAAGTCTGGTTAGTAAAGGTGATCCTAGGTGAATCACATACCTAATAGGGTCAAGTTAATGGCAATAGGTTGGCTAGCAACCGTAAAAGCTTGTACTTGGATAGTACGAGAGGTGGGCGATTTAGGAACTTGGCCTATGTCTTGCCTAATGCTAATGATTTGTGTATAGGAAACTTGCAAAACCCCTTAGGATAGTAACCTAGCAAGGGTTTGCTTAGGGATGCTAATCAAACAGATAACAGCTTGCCCTAGGAATATGACGTCTAGATGGCAAGAAGTTTAGATGTCAAGATGGTGAAGTAATCCGGCAATATGCTGGGATGTCGAGATGTCAAGATGCTTAGTTCTTGGTTGGTAGTTAACTTGACAGTACACTTAGTAGACTCAGAAAGGTTATGTAACTCAATCTTATTGTCTTATCTAAGGAGCAGGCAAGTTTGGCTTAGAAAGGCAAAGTGTAGCCCTTATTTGGTACTACAGGATGGTTAGGTTGCTTACTAATAGGGACCAGATGCCTTTTGTTGCCCAAAAAGGGGTTTCTCCCAAAAGGATAGTCTTAGGTACTTGTCCTTTATTTAGGTACAAGTCCTAATAGCCTAGTAGTAGTTCTAAACTCCTATTTACTTCGCTCTGGGGTACCCTGCCTTATTAGGTCTTATTAGGTTTCCCAGGGGATCTCTTATCAGATGAGATTATCTGAGGTAGAAGATAAAATTCCCTCTGCAGGTCAAAATACTCCTCTTTATATATATAAATACAGGAGGCTGTGCTAGCCAATCAGAGGGCTTGGTGGCTTATAAATTAAGGCACAATCGCTTACTAATGCCAGGCACAAGCTGTCAAACCCAGGCACACTAAGGGAAAGCACTTTGAGCAAAGAAGTCCAAATTTGGAATGCTCTGCCAAAGAGGCTGGCTATGCTGTGCAGGGCTGTACAGACTAATGGGGACAAGGTCACATGGTAGCTAAGGGTCACATGATCACTTCGTCTCACTGGCACTTAGCTAAGTAATTAGATAAATAAAGAGAAATCAAAGAAATAGTTTGCTATGTACAAATGTGCAAGTGTAAGGGTTTGACTAGAGAGATTAATCAATATCTCAATAACCAGTAGGTGGAAAAATCTGGAAAAATAGGGGTATGTAGCTCATGATAGGGGCTATCCTTCCCTATGGTATCAAAGGGTGTGGTCCACAGAGGGCTGTGGAAATTCCACTTCTCGGGTGACTGCTTTGCTATATGCATGCATGAAACAAGTTTCATGCAGGTCATCATTACATGAATTATGCAAAGCCCAGATTTGTTTGGAGTACCCCTGCATATCTTAGATATTGGACTGGTTCTCATCTTCATCTTGCTGTGAATAGTATAAAAAATTGTATTCTTCCATATGTTTCTCACAATCATCTTCGAGTCAGTTTTAGGGCTAGAAATGGACAATTTTCTTCTATTCCTAACCCACATTTTTTTTCTCATACCAATTTCAAATTGTTTGAGAAACTTGTATGTTCTGATGATAACATTCCAAAATGAATACAAGTTTGGAGAGAACAAATTCCCCTTATGCAACATCTCGCTCTGCATTTGGGTACCAATCTGGCAGATGATACAGATGAAGAAACTGAGGATGATGATGATGATGATAATGATGATGATGACACTCAAGAAGATGTCGACCTTGTTGCAGACCTTCTTATTCCACCTGCTCCAATTCCCATTCCTATCTTTCCTGTCATGAATGCTAATCAGAATTTCTTGCAGACTTTCATTGCCAATATCTTTATCTTCTAAGCAGATACATCATGTCTTTCTCTATCAATTCTGCTATTCAGGCCTGCACTGCAGTTCTTGCAGGTGCTTTCAATTATTCCATCTGGTCTCACCAAGTCTGCAACCTCTTTACCATGGCAACATGGTGAAGTATAGTTGACAGAACTTCTACCTTCACTCAGCAACCCCCTGCTGATGCTGATGCTCAAGCTGCTTGGATTTCCTCTGATCAACAGGCTCAAGCATTAATCAGTGTTTTTATTCATGTGGATATGCAATATCTCATGAAAGAGAACTATGTGGCCATTGGGAATGTCACTCATTCTTCTCTAGCGAAGGATCTCTGGGATGCACTTGCAACCCTCTATTCTCCCACCGGTGTCACAGGTCAGTATGAAGCTTTCATAAAAGCGCTTAACACGCACATTATAGATTCTTCGGAATACCACCGTCATGATGCTGATGACATTCCAACTCAAATAAATAAGTTGATGAACACTTTTTACGAAATGTCCATGTCTGGACTACAGCTTTCTGACAACCTCTGCACCATGATTATGCTTAATTCACTCCCTCATTCATACCAACCTTTGGTATCCACCATCGTGCAGACCGTCATGGCTGCAAACTTCACAACTGACATTATTATTCTAAAGATACTTCAGGAATCTCAATTTCGTTCTATCACTCATCTGCAACAGAGATCCTTGGCTCACCACCTTGAAGCTGCTCTGAGCAAAGTTAATTGTACCAACACAATTCAATGTGCTCCCTCTCGTTCTGTTTGTAACCACTGCAGGAAACCCCACCTGACAACAAACTGTTGGGAATTATATGGTCGTCCTGGACAGGGATCTAGTTGCCCCCATTAGACTCAAAGAAGTCAACAAGGAAAGAAGCCATATAAGCTGTCTGCAAGGACTCCTGCTTCACAGGGTGCCAATGCTTCTTCCTTGAGTAAATAGACAAACCAAAAAGAGAAAGGGAAAGCACGTGCAAATGAAGTAGATGGTTTTGCCAACATCGTTGATGGTGATATGACAGGTATGATGATGGATATTGACGAGTTTCAACAGGAAGTCGCCAATAACCAATGGGATGCCGAGTCTTTTACTGCTAACGCAGGAGACTTCAAAGAACCCATGGGACCTGTTGGTACCAGTCATGCCAGACCTTCCTCCTTGTCCTTTCAATCCAGCTTCTCTCCCCCAGTGCTTTGAGAGAGGGGCACAATCCAAGAAGCCAAAGAAAAAACAAGCACACATTGTTGCTAATTTCCATGGAGATTTCTAATGTAATGCTGATGGTACTTGAAAAGACAGCATAGATCATTCTGCCTTACTTCGTGAAGAGCACAACTATAATGCTAGATCAGATGATGAGTATGACAATGTACCTGATGGTGAATATTACTATAATTCTGCATGAGCATTTGCCCTAGGCGTGAAAGATCGCACTACTGAGAACCATTGGCTTGTTGATTCAGGATGTTCCAATCACATAACATCTTATCTTGATGATTTCTCTGATTTACAGAAAGGAACATGTCTTGCTGGCACTGCTAATGATGGTATCATGCAAATGTATAATCCTGGTACTGTGATATTTAAACAGAAAAAGATGGGGGCTATTTCCATCGTTCTCCGTAACGTCTGACATACCCCTGATGCTTGCAATTGACTTTTGTCGATTAATACTCTCACTGAAGCTGGCTATTCATGTGAGATTACGGATCAGACTAAGATCTGGGACAATCAAGGAAGGATGGTAATATAGGCGTCTGTTTTATTCCCACCTTCTCCACTTCACTGATTTTGGTCCTCTCTGATCACTCCTACTGGATTGGTTAACTTCTTGCAGGATCTCAAGTCTTTCGACTTGTGGCATCATCATCTTGGACATTCTTTCAAGAATGCTCTCCATCATGCTCATCGGCATTTGACGGGTGTTCCTGCCATATAGCCACCCAATTCTATGCCTGCTTGCAAAGGCTGTGTACTTGGCAAGGCACATCAGTGGGATTTTCCTGCTTCATCTTCACACTCATCTCGCATGCTTGATCTTATTCATACTGATTTGTGTGAAATGCTGACCTTTTTGCGTTCTCGTAACAAATGGATCATCATTTTTCTTGATGACGCTTCTGGTTTTGGTAGCTTGCATTTTTTACACTCCAAATCCGATGCTATACAGGCACTTCAGGATTTGATTGCTTGGGTGGAGAACCAAACTGGTTTTTGTCTTCGCTCTGTAGGTTCAGACTGTGGGGGGGAATATATTAATCATTTTCTTCAGATGTTCCTCTTATCCAAGGGTATAGAGCATCAAACCTCTGTACCCCATACCCCTCAGCAAAACGGTCGTGCTGAATGCTTTAACTGCACAATCCTGGAGAAGTCTGAAACTATACATTAATATGCTTGTTTGCCACCTTCTTTCTGACAAGATGCTGTTGAGACTGCTCTCCACATCTATAACAGACAGCCCATGTGTCGTCTTGATTGGGCTACTCCCATATCCAAATGGAATGGAAATAAACCTGATATTTTCTATTTTAAAGTATTTGAATGTTGTGCCTATGTCTTTATTCCAAAAGAAGATCGAGCTAATAAGCTAGCTGCAAAAGCAGAGAAAGCAATCTTCATTGGATATAAAAAAGGAACAAAAGGATACTACTTCTGATCTCCTAGAAGAAGAACAACTATTGTTTCTTCTACTGCCACATTCGATGAACTTGTATTCCCCTATTGTTTTGGAAAGTCAGAATACAAACCTGCTGAGATTTCTATTTCAGACAATCATTCGAACCAGGATCAAGATGAAAATAAAGACCCTGATTCAGCTAACTATATTCCAGTCACTCATCACTATCAATTTCCACCTATGGATGGTTATGATCCCAATCAACAATTTCCTCCACAAAAAAATCAACAACATCCTCATACTCCTTCTCCTACTCCTTCTGAACCACCACAAGAAGATGAACCTTGTCACAGTACTCATATCTGTAATCCACACATTCTTCCTGATAATACATATGGAGCTAGACCTCCTGTGGATATTGAACGAGAAGTTCAATCATTTGTTCCCATAAATGAAACAGATGATCTTGGGTCCTTATATAGTGTACATTTCTTTGGCTCTTTGTTAGCTTCTGCAGTATCTATGGCTGCCACACCAACATACTATAAAGATGTTCTGAAACTTCCAAAAGGAGATCAGAGCAAATGGAGGATCACAATGGAAGAAGAAATTAAGTCACTTAAAGAGTGCAAAGTATGGGAATTGGTTGACCTTCCACCTGGACAAAAACCTGTCAAAGGGAGATGGGTATATGTTGTTAAAAGCAACAGCCGCACCAAGGCTTGCTTTGTAGCAAAAGACTTTACACAAGTCTATGGGATAGATTTCAAAGAAACTTTTTCACCAGTTGTAAAATTCGAGACTGTTCAACTTCTTCTATCAATTGCAGCACTCGAAGATTGGGAAATTGAAGTGCTAGATGTCAAGACTGCCTTCCTATTCAGAGAACTTGACAAAAAAATTTATATGAAACAGCCCGAAGGTTTTGTCCAACCTGGCATGGAGAAGAAAGTTTGTCACTTGCTAAGGGCAATCTATGGTTTAAAACAAGCTGCCCTACAATGGAACAAGGCACTTCACAAGTCTCTTTTAGCTATGGGATTTGTTAGAACACATGGAGATCCTAGTGTCTATGTTCATTTTAACGGTCAAGACATTATCATTTTAGTCATTTACATTAATGATGCCCTCTTTCTTGGCTCCAATCACTCCTATCTCTTGAGGAAGAAGAAATAATTTATGAGCAAATGGGAAAGCCATGATTTTGGAGCTGTTACTGAATATCTTGGCATGTGTATTACTCGCAACTGTTTTAAATGAATGTTGAAGCTAGACCAAGTTGCTTATGCCGAAAAAGTCATCAGTCACTTCAAACTCAATAATGCCAAAGTAGCTCGTACCCCTCTTCCTTCTGGATACAACCCTGCTCCTTTTACCATGGAAACCTTCTCCCAACTCTGTAGTCAATATCAGTTGGTGATTGGATCACTACTGTATATCATGCTGGGAACTCACCCAGATATTGCCTTTGCTGTAATCAAGATGTCACAGTTCTCCACCAATCCATTGGATGAACATCTGCAGAAAGCACTCTATATAGTATGGTATCTGATTGGTACCAAGAATCTCTGCATCACCTATGATGGATCCTCTTGATCCGGCATTATGGCATATTCTAATACAGATTGGCTAGAGATCACGAAACTCATTGATCTACCTCTGGCTATGCAATGTTCATTGGCAATGGAATAGACTCTTGGCTTTCTAGATGACAATGGAAGATACGTAACCTTGTCCTCAACAGAAGCAGAATATGTTAGGATGACAAAAGCTGCAAAACAGCTTTTTTGAATTTGGATACTTCTTTCTGAATTGAGGTTTAACCTAAAAATCATTCCCCTGCTCTGTGATAATCAAGGTGCCATGTTCCTTGCTGCTAATCCAGCATAAGAAGGTTGTTTAAAACACATAGAGATTCCGGAACACTATATTCGAGAATGTGTTACAGATGGAAAATCAAACTCTTCTATATTCCCACTGATGAATAAGTTGCAGATATCTTTACAAAGAATCTGACATGGCAACATTTTGAGGAGAACTGCAAGAAACTTTCTCTTATGCCTTATTCATCTCTTTCATCATAAATAGCGAGGTGGAGTATTGAAATAGTTAGGTTTAATTTTGATAACCTTATCCTTGTCTGGGTCACTCTTTATGATTACTAATTCATCTAGACCCATGACATCATTGTTCTAGACCAGTGATATTATTCTTATCTCTTATCTTTATGATGATGTCATATTATATCATTATGGTGAAACATCACACCATTCTCTTGGCATATTGCACCATACCATGCACATCTTCTGCCATTGGCTGCTTACTGCTGTACATTACACAGCTTCATCCTTCTAGGATATTTTCATAATAGGTACATACAATCACTGTACACTATATAAACCTGGACTCCTTCAGAGCTCACAATCTAAGTTCTTACTTTTTATCAGGACATGAATAACTTCTAGCAACTAGCTTGCAAGTATACTCTACAGCAAGTGAGTACTCTCCCTCACTGGGTTTACCCTTCTGCTGTTGCCTCTGCACCAAAAGAGACCTAGCAATCTCTTTACATATGGTGTCACTAGAACAAAGCGCAATGACTGAGTATGTGTGTGGTGCACATCACTAGGTGGATGGGCCACCTGAGCATGGAACTGAGAGTCTGTTCAATGTAACTAAAAATGAACTTATGATTTTCCCCTTCATTTCTGCAATGTACAGCAGGTCAGTGTGTGAGCATGGCACTGCATCATGCTGTTTCTTGGCAGCCTTTGATTTGAGAGTAATGGGTGTGTTTCTTGGATTTGGATTCCTCTGGGTTGTTGAGGAGTTGCTGTTGTGATTGATTGATGGAAATAACCAGTTTCTGTTGTAGTTGCATGGGAGTATGGGCCATGCAGAAGGGTGCACTGGCATGTCACATTGATGGTGGGTGTTCATCTTGGTCAGCCCAAGTGCACAATGTTTGCCAGGGTGCTAATCAGCAAGCTATTACTATAGGAAATAAATGCCTCAGGAATCTCTTGAGCTCCACAATCTTCCATTCAGACAATAGCTTAGTATGTGCAAACATAGCTGGCTTTTTTTATGTTCTCTCTTGAGATAAGTCGCCCATCATCTATGCCATGTCATGGCATCTTATGGATGATCTTGATCCAAATGAGCCAGCCAGCAAGGACACCATCTACAAGATGGTGTTGCAGAGTACAAACTTTGCCTTATCCTTGGCTAACCAAGTGTCCAGCAGTAAGCTCACAAGTTGCCAAATTAGCATCACCCTTGGGACCCACGGATGAAAACCCCTCAACCTTTAGACCAACCAGTGGGGGACTGAGATATGCAGAAAGGAATTCCTGTAGCGACCAAACTGTGTCTTGCCTGTCATCCAGGTGATCCCGCTGGATAAACATGGATTTCATTTTTTTTGTCAAGAAATGTTGCTGGCAAACAAAAAACACTTGTACCTCCAAATCAAACACTAACACCCCCATGTGCATTCTCCCAGAGCTACCATGAAACAGAATGTCTTCCCATTCTGCTCTCCCCAATGGCCAAACCCAACTTCAGTTGGTTTCATCACAGGGGGGGTTTCAATACCAGAAGCAAACTCTACCTGTCGTATGCTCTGATAGCTAAAAAATCCTAGAGTATAGCTCC
>JAHZSR010000279.1:12500-15000 GCA_025782845.1 Boletus coccyginus | reverse complement strand
GCTTTCCCCTACGCTTTTCCTACGCTTTTCCTACACTTTTCTCTACACTTTTCCCTACACTTTTGGTACACTTTCCCCTACACTTTTGTACACTTTCCCCTACACTTTCCCTACGCTTTTCCTACGCTTTTCCTACACTTTTCTCTACACTTTTCCCTACACTTTTGGTACACTTTCCCCTACACTTTTGTACACTTTCCCCTACACTTTCCCTACACTTTCCCTACACTTTTCCTCCACTTTTCCTACACTTTTCCTCCACTTTTCCTACACTTTTCCTCCACTTTTCCTACACTTTTCCTACACTTTTCCCTACACTTTTCCCTACACTTTTCCCTACACTTTTCCCTACACTTTTCCCTACACTTTCTCCTACACTTTTGGTGCACTTTCCCCTACACTTTTGTATGCTTTCCCCCACACTTTTTGATACACTTTTTGTACACTTTTTCATGGTAGCGGGGTGGAGTTGGGGGGGCGCGCGGCGCAGTGATTTTGAGGGCATGCCACGCGGCACGGTTGGAGACGAAAATAAATCTGAGCCTTGCCGCCGCCGAAGGCGGCGAGGCAAAAAATGACTGAATTTACAGATGTTAGAGATGCAATCATGGCAGTGGAGGGGGGAGGTTTGGAGATGCAGGTGGGGTAGGTGGTAATGCACTCCATTCTCTCATTTGCGACAGCCAGAGACGCGATCTTCAGGGGCATGGAGAGTAAATAATGATAAACACAGCCATGTTTAGGGCAGGCTTTGAGATGTAATCAACCCTTATCCTAACTCCTAATCCAGTATATCAAAGTGTAAGTAGCAAAGAGGATAGTCAAAGAGCAACACATGTGCATTCAAAAATATGGACAAACAGAGTGTAACACAAGTGTGGGAAGAAACGGAAAGGGTAGGAAAGGATAGGAAAGGTGTAGGAATGATGTACCAAAAATGTATCAAAAGTACACCAAACAATGGTTTGGAAAAAGTGTAGCAAACAATGATGTGGACAAGATGTACCAAAGGTGTAGGGAAAGTGTACCAAAGGTCTACCAAAGGTCTACCAAGAGTGCAGGAAAAGTGTACCAAAAGTGTATGAAAAAAGCGTACACAAAGTGTAGGAAAAGTGTACCCAAGGTCTACCAAAAGTGTACCAAAAGTGTACCAAAAGTGTACCAAAAGTGTAGCAAAAAGTGTAGAGGAAAGTGTAGCAAAAGTGTAGCAAGAAAGTGTACAAAAAGTGTAGCAAACAGTGATGTGGACACAGTGTGGCAAATGTGGCGCTTTTTTTGGTAATCAAAGTGTAGACAAAGTGTGGCAAACAATGTGGTGGACAAAGTGTAGCAAATGTGGCGCATTTTTGGTAATGAATGTGTAGACAAAGTGTAGCAAATAATGTGGTGGCTGGAGTGTGGCAAATATGTAGACAAAGTGTAGCAAATATGTAGACAAAGCGTAGCAAACAATAGCAAAATATGTAGACAAAGTGTAGCAAACAATGACAAAGGTCTACCCAAAGTGTAGGAAGAGTGTAGAAAAAGTGTACCAAAAGTGTACCAAAGGTCTACCAAAAAGTGTAGGAAAAGTGTACCAAAAGTGTACCAAAAAAGCGTACACAAAGTGTACCAAAAGTGTGGTGTGATCAGACTGTGGTCAGAGTGTAGTCAGAGTGTAGTGCAATGTGGCGCATTTTTGGTAATCAAAGTGTAGAGTGTAGCAAAATGTGTAGACAAAGTGTAGCAAACAATGGTGTGTGACAATGTGGCACCATTTTTGGTAATCAAAGTGTAGACAAAGTGTAGCAAACAGTGTGGTGGACAAATGTGGCGCATTTTTGGTAATGAATGTGTAGACAAAGTGTAGCAAACAATGGTGTGTAGCAATGTGGCGCATTTTTGGTAATCAAAGTGTAGACAAAGTGTAGTAAATAATGTGGTGGCTGGAGTGTAGCAAAGGTGTAGACAAAGTGTAGGAAACAGTGTGGTGGACAAATGTGGCGCATTTTTGGTAATCAAAGTGTAGACAAAGAGTAGCAAATAATGTGGTGGCTGGAGTGTAGCAAATGTGGCGCATTTTTGGTAATCAAAGTGTAGACAAAGAGTAGCAAACAATGTGGTGGACAGAGTGTAGCAAATGTGGCGCATTTTTGGCAATCAAAGTGTAGACAAAGTGTAGTAAATAATGTGGTGGCTGGAGTGCAGCAAATATGTAGACAAAGTGTAGCAAACAATGGTAGTAAACAATGTAGTGGCTGGAGTGTAGCAAAAGTGTAGACAAAGTGTAGCAAACAATGTCAAAGGTCTACCAAAAGTGAAGGAAGAGTGTAGAAAAAGTGTACCAAAAGTGTACCAAAAAAGCGTACATAAAGCGTACCAAAAGTGTACAAAGGTCTACCAAAAGTGTACCAAAAGTGTAGGAAAAGTGTACCAAAAAAGCGTACACAAAGTGTAGCAAAAGTGCAGCAAAAGTGTAGTGTGGTCAGAGTGTAGCCAGAGTGTAGCCAGAGTGTAGTCC
>JAHZSR010000279.1:0-2500 GCA_025782845.1 Boletus coccyginus | reverse complement strand
TCAAAAATATGGACAAACAGAGTGTAACACAAGTGTGGGAAGAAACGGAAAGGGTAGGAAAGGATAGGAAAGGTGTAGGAATGATGTACCAAAAATGTATCAAAAGTACACCAAACAATGGTTTGGAAAAAGTGTAGCAAACAATGATGTGGACAAGATGTACCAAAGGTGTAGGGAAAGTGTACCAAAGGTCTACCAAAGGTCTACCAAGAGTGCAGGAAAAGTGTACCAAAAGTGTATGAAAAAAGCGTACACAAAGTGTAGGAAAAGTGTACCCAAGGTCTACCAAAAGTGTACCAAAAGTGTACCAAAAGTGTACCAAAAGTGTAGCAAAAAGTGTAGAGGAAAGTGTAGCAAAAGTGTAGCAAGAAAGTGTACAAAAAGTGTAGCAAACAGTGATGTGGACACAGTGTGGCAAATGTGGCGCTTTTTTTGGTAATCAAAGTGTAGACAAAGTGTGGCAAACAATGTGGTGGACAAAGTGTAGCAAATGTGGCGCATTTTTGGTAATGAATGTGTAGACAAAGTGTAGCAAATAATGTGGTGGCTGGAGTGTGGCAAATATGTAGACAAAGTGTAGCAAATATGTAGACAAAGCGTAGCAAACAATAGCAAAATATGTAGACAAAGTGTAGCAAACAATGACAAAGGTCTACCCAAAGTGTAGGAAGAGTGTAGAAAAAGTGTACCAAAAGTGTACCAAAGGTCTACCAAAAAGTGTAGGAAAAGTGTACCAAAAGTGTACCAAAAAAGCGTACACAAAGTGTACCAAAAGTGTGGTGTGATCAGACTGTGGTCAGAGTGTAGTCAGAGTGTAGTGCAATGTGGCGCATTTTTGGTAATCAAAGTGTAGAGTGTAGCAAAATGTGTAGACAAAGTGTAGCAAACAATGGTGTGTGACAATGTGGCACCATTTTTGGTAATCAAAGTGTAGACAAAGTGTAGCAAACAGTGTGGTGGACAAATGTGGCGCATTTTTGGTAATGAATGTGTAGACAAAGTGTAGCAAACAATGGTGTGTAGCAATGTGGCGCATTTTTGGTAATCAAAGTGTAGACAAAGTGTAGTAAATAATGTGGTGGCTGGAGTGTAGCAAAGGTGTAGACAAAGTGTAGGAAACAGTGTGGTGGACAAATGTGGCGCATTTTTGGTAATCAAAGTGTAGACAAAGAGTAGCAAATAATGTGGTGGCTGGAGTGTAGCAAATGTGGCGCATTTTTGGTAATCAAAGTGTAGACAAAGAGTAGCAAACAATGTGGTGGACAGAGTGTAGCAAATGTGGCGCATTTTTGGCAATCAAAGTGTAGACAAAGTGTAGTAAATAATGTGGTGGCTGGAGTGCAGCAAATATGTAGACAAAGTGTAGCAAACAATGGTAGTAAACAATGTAGTGGCTGGAGTGTAGCAAAAGTGTAGACAAAGTGTAGCAAACAATGTCAAAGGTCTACCAAAAGTGAAGGAAGAGTGTAGAAAAAGTGTACCAAAAGTGTACCAAAAAAGCGTACATAAAGCGTACCAAAAGTGTACAAAGGTCTACCAAAAGTGTACCAAAAGTGTAGGAAAAGTGTACCAAAAAAGCGTACACAAAGTGTAGCAAAAGTGCAGCAAAAGTGTAGTGTGGTCAGAGTGTAGCCAGAGTGTAGCCAGAGTGTAGTCCAATTAGCCAAAATTGCGGTCCATTAGCATTTTTGGTAGTGTTTCCAACTTTGTGTTGCACTGCCACCACTCTTTTTTTTTTTTCAGAGTCCAAAAATGCCCAAAACGCGATTTAGTGGACACCAAAACTCACGCCTCTTGCGCACCACGGCAAACGTGACCAAACAAATGGCTGGGCCCTATATATGGGGGTGGACACAACAACTACATTTGGTAGTCAACTTAACTATTGCTACACTTTTTTGAGCACAACCAATGACTGGTCACTGATGCTACCTAATGATGTCAAATGATCCCTTGACTCATTGGTAGTGAGATCACTTTGCTTGTCGCTTTGCTAGTGTCGTTCTAGGTAAACTACATGTAGTGTAGGCATTCAGCCTGTACCAATGGATGGTCTCCTGATGCTTTGGGTGGGCCGGTTTGATCAACCTGTCCGTCCTTAGCTAGGCCACTTTGCTATAGACTGATGTCTACCATGGGCCCAGCTATGGTTGATTTGCCAGCCGTGGTTGTCGTGTACCCTTCCCCAATGGATTCTGAGGGCTTTTTGTGTCGGATCAACCTAACTAGATTTGACTCTTGTCGGAGCACAACCAATGGCTGGTCCCCTGACGCTACCTAATGACGATGGTTGATCGCTTGACTCGTTGGTAGTCAGACCACTTTGCTTGTCGCTTTGCTAGGGTTTTTCTGGAAACTACATGTAGTGTAGGCGTTGTGCGGTACCAATGAATGGTCCCCTGATGCTTTCTGATGGGCTGGCATGATCGATCCAGCTCATCGTTAGCTAGACCACTTTGCTACCCGCCGAGGTCTACCATGTGAGCATCTGGTTGATTTC
>JAHZSR010000278.1:0-23181 GCA_025782845.1 Boletus coccyginus | reverse complement strand
AACTGACCATAATGTTAGACAAGCTGGTATCCCGCTCAGCAAAGTATGTCATCGTCGTCACCGCCCTCCTTGCCTTTGCCACCGACCGCACTCGCGGACCCGTTGGCGGAGACGGCCTGGCGCGATCGCTTCTCGTCCTGCGATTGGATGTGTTGCTTGAGCGTTTCGGCGCGCGCCAGAAACTGGTAAATCTTGGCTCGTATCAACACCTTAGATTCCTCGTTCTTTTCGTCTGTGGGACAACATGAACGGAAGATGGCGTGAGTGGCAGTGGCAAAGAGTACTCCGATCCGAGGCGCCGCACGTCGTGGACGACACACACATACATTTCTGGGCAAGCATGAAATAGCAGACCGAGTTCATGTATTGCTCGTAGGACTCGGGGTAGTTTTGCTTGACATCTTCGTCGATGGCACGCTGGGCAATTTCGATCGCTTTCTGACCGGACATACCTATGAGATGATTCGACGGGTGGAGAAATGGGAGTCCTTACGTCCAGGTTCGATTGACTTGACACCGTGCGACTCGGGGAACCGTTGGTGGCCTTGCGCGATCGCTTCTTGTCCTGCGATTGGATATGTTTCTTGAGCGTCTCGGCGCGCGTCAGATACTCGTCAATCTTGGCTCGGATCAACACCTTGGATTTCTCGTTCCTTTCGTCTGTGGGACAACATGAACGAAGCATGGGGTGAGTGGCTAGTCACAGAGTACCCCCGACGATCGGCGCCGCACGACGTGGACAACACGCACACACACGTACATTTCTGGGCAACCATGAAATAGTCGAGCGAATTCATGTACTGCTTGTAGGCCTCGGCGTAGTTTTGGTTGACATCTTCGTCGATGGCACGCTGGACAATTTCGATCGCTTTCTGACCAGACAGACTATCTGTGAGATGGTTTGACGGGCAGAGAGATGGGGAAGAGTCCTTACGTCCAGGTTCGATTGACTTGGCATCGCGGGACTCGCGGAACCGTTGGCGGAGACGGCCTTGGGCAATCCCTTCTCGTCCTGCGATTGGATATATTCCCCGAGCGTTCCGGCGCGCGTCAGATACTGGTCGATCTTGGCTCGGATCAACACCTTGGATTCCTCGTTCTTTTCGTCTGTGGGACAACATGAACGAAGGGTGGCGTGAGTGGCAGTCATAGAGTCCCCGACGCATCGGCGCCGCACGGCGTGGACGACACACATACGTTTCTCGGCAAACATGAAATAACCGAGTGAGCTCATGTATTGCTTGTGGGCCTCGGGGTAGTTTTGGTTGACATCTTCGTCGATGGCACGCTGGACAATTTCGATCGCTTTCTGACCAGACATATCTTGTGAGATGATTTGACGGCAGAGAGATGGGAAGTCCTTACGTCCAGGTTCGATTGACTTGACATCGCGGGAGAGAACGAGTTAGAGGGACTTGGGGAAGCGCCCACGGGTCCCCGACTCCCAAGGAAGGCATTTCTCAGCCGGATTCGTTCCGCTCACTGCAAAGTGACTCGTGGGGGATGACTCGTTCGTGAGAATACTACTAGCAAGGCCCAGATCCGGGTACCCCTGGCCGGGCCTGGACCCACAATTGAGGGGGCGCAGCACACGTTTTCCCGTCCAGAATGTCTGATTCACGACCTGAAATGTCCAGCACACCTCACGTGGAGTCAACCGACACCACCATACTTCAACGAATCGCAACCTGCCGACCACTATGATGACAAGCGTCAATACCTTTGTCCTCCACGATATAATGCGTTGAAAACCTGTCCCTTCATGAGGCAGAGATGGTGTTGATGGGAACTCGCGGCGATTCGAATGGTCTTGCCACAAATGACCTTTCGAGCGGTGGCTGATTTCGTTTTGGTGTACTGGTGACAACGTTCTCGAACTTTTACGAAGCACGATCAGCAGAAAGACTCCAGTATGCGGATGCCCTCACCGCGAATCTCTGGACCAAGGGACAGCGACGTCTTCAAGAGCATTGTCTCGAACGCATATCGTGTGTCTGGGATGTCTTGAACCATCATACTCCATCTTATCCCCCCAAGTAACGATGACGGATTGAGCTTTCGATAAAGACACAACTAAGAACACACTTGAGTACAACAGACATCGTGCTTCGTTTACATCATTTAATGCATCTCGCCCATGTCCCTCATCGTACATGCCTTGGTTCGCTTAGCGAACACGGTTTGTGAGGCAGTAGGACCCAATGACAGTGCAGCCGAGTACTGCGAGATGGCTTCGTCATATCGTCGCGCGTTCATCGTGGCATCCCCCATATCCTCTAGTTTCCTGCGACACCGGGATTTGAAGTCTGACAAGGAACGATCAAGGAGGTATCGCCTGTGTTTCATGCACGCTCACTCACCCAGAGCCCATTTCACTTGCTTGCCCTGTATCACCTGCGCCAATTCGTTTGTCAATTCGTGGAAGCATTCGACGGCGTCCGTTAAGCGGTCGACCGTTTCAAGACCTTCGCATATGGCCCGATAAATTGTGAATCTCGGAAGCGTGATCTCCAAACCAGTATGTATCAATTGCACGAGAGATACTCAAGCAAGAGGAAATACTTACACCGGCAGTGGCAGCCAAGGCATCTCTCCACGAGACACGTACCAATGTCGTTGCTGTCCACAACCTCAAGAGTGGAGTAACGGTTATTGAATCGAGGGGCACACGAGGCGTAGGGGCATTGACGTACCGAGCTACCCTCGAGACTGTGTCACCATTGCTTTCGGAAGTACTGAGACATCGCTGCGTGAAATCTGAGGAGATCAGTAAGATGTATAGTAAATCGAGAAGAAGGGCAGCGTCACCTGAAACCCAGCTGGTGATGGGTTTCCTCGTATAGACCTCTTTTCCAAACGTTTTTGCCATCTCCAGCACAACCTCACCTCCCCTGATCGTGCGACCTGCTGCATACAGGGCCTCACAAAGACGCTGTCGAATTATGATACCGAGATCATCGAACTTCCATCCAGATATCTGTCAGAGAAGGCGAGTGATATCTATATATTGCGCCATAGCCATGAGAAAGCTCAATCACCAACGAAGCCACCAAAAGCGGTCGAGTTGTGTGACGTCCCATGTCGATTCGTGCACGCTCAAATAATCGGATGGCAGCCTCGTAGTTGCTGCACTCCATACTCGAGTTTCCAAGCAGGAGATACATATATGCCTACTGGAAATATCAGTGGTGATATTCGGTGTGTGATAGCGCGTTATCTGCGTACCTTGACCGTGAAGCATGGTGAGTTCAAGGCCACAGTAGCGATGAGGTCGTCTAAGAGCGATATCGCATCATCGTGCTCTCCAGCCATAAATAGGATGATAGCCTAAGTAATGTGAGCGGCTGAGGGGACACTAAATTCGAGCACATGGGATACATGCCTTGATCAAAGGGATAAAGGTAGCGTGCGCTGCATGGAACCGCTGGAATGCAACGTCACACTCTCGATACCCGTCGTGCTTTCTCCCCTTTCCGACAAGTGCTACGCTCTTTGCTGTATGGCCAATGACTGAGGGCCAAATCTTGATGGACTTAAAGATTAGCGTCAGCATCAAGAGCGTGGGAGAGGTAGAGAAGACGGGACCTCCTCGGCATCATCAATTGCTCCGTCCCACTTTCGCAACTGTCCCCTCACGAGGGCTCGACAAGCGAGTACATGATAACTTGGGTTCTGGTAGGTGGAGATTTCCGCCGTCAATAATGCTTCCGCATTTGCGAGTCGACCATGTTTCCACGAATTGAGCGCATCGCTCCAAATCTGAATGTGTGGTTCCTGAAAAATGGCGTGTAGACAAGACAAAGGATTGAATATCGTGTAGAGAGATGATGTTCAAATCAGGTCAGATACAGCATGGCCTAATAGCACACGATACTTGCAGTGATATGAGATAGGCGTTTAGTGATTTTCGTACCCTCCCCACCAACCGCGATAAGCTGGTCTGCTGAGAGTGCAATCGAGCGTATGTTGTTAGCGTGTCGAATAAGACCCAGCTGGGATTTTGTTGATGTATCCAAAAACACGATGGTACGATCTGTAGAGTATGCAATGAATTCTCCGAGTTGAGACAGGGCAATACACGAGGAGTGCTTGGTATCGGGAACTGGCCATTCGAAGACTGCTGACCCAGTAAATGAATCGATTCGCTTGATTCTACTGTCGGCCACGAGAAAGAGGTGGTCGTGGGACCAGAGGAAGCCAGTATTGTACCACGGTATAACGTTCACTTTGATGTCTACGAGGAGGCGACCATCGAGACTATCGTAGAGTCGAACTGAACGAGGAGTGGCTGTCGCGATTCGATCACCTGGTGGAGAATACTTTGCTGCTACGACCCTGTCCTCGTGGCGAAGTGGGTTTATGACCCTCTCACCTGTTAAGGCGTCCCGGATGGTTGCTGTGCAGTTACGCGATGCGACGACGAGGTGCGTCGAGTCGGGCGAGAAATCGACGCCATTGATGTCGTTGGTGTCCTCCCAATGCATGAAGAGTTGCTCGTATGTCTTTGCGTCCCACACCCAGACTTCGCCGTGGAATGTTCCCGCCGCGATCCATTTGCCATTGTTCGAGACCGCGAGACAGTTTACACTCCCCACTGTCATTCTTGCCACTTGTTCGCCGTCTATCGCCCGCCATACCCGCACCGACTCTTCATCTCCGCTCAAGATATACTCCCCGTTCGCTGCAAATGCCCCTGCCCAAATTGTGGTACTCCTGGCGACCTTGCTGAGCGGGGTTCCCTCTTGCTCAATGGTCAACATCAATGCAGGTCTTCTTGTCGGTACGTACCGCTAATTGGCAACCTCAATTCAGAGTCCTCAGAACCGTGGACCGACATGGAAGACAAGGTTGGGAAAGAAAGGAAAAAACTGTGGTTCGTGTTGGTGGCTGCTTCGCATTATATAGCCCTCCCTCGATATAGATCAGTGCGCCCGCCGCGATCATCGTGGAAACTTGCTATGAAGATGGAAAACACTGAAGGGCGCTCACACGGAAGGATCCGGTGAACGCATCAATAGTGTTGCCGCAAGGTCAAGTGAATCGAAACGAAGTGTCGGTTTTGATCGGATTTGAGTTGGTTCGTTGTGTCGAGGGCAAACGAAGTGACTTTTTTTTTTTTTGCCTCGGCGGCGCAAGCAGTTTGGCCCGCGTGACCATCTGTGACCATCTGTCTGTCATTGTGCATTGCGCGTGGCATAAGGATATTACTTACACTGCCCCAGCGAAACTGCCACTTCAAGGGTCACCCAAAAAAGAAAACGGGCCCTCGGCGTTCCGAGCTGATGTTGACGATAACCGGTACGTACGGACAAGAGGAACTGCAATGATACTGACCGTTGGACAAGGAGGAACCCCACTCAGCAAAGTTGATCGGAGTACCACAATATGGGCAGGAGCGTTTGCAGAGAACGGGGTGTATCTCTTGAGCGGAGATGAGGCTTCAGTGCGGGTGTGGCGAGCGGTAGACGGCGAACAAGTGGCAAGAATGACAGCGGGGAGTGTCAACTGTCTCGCGGTCTCGAACAATGGCAAATGGATCGCAGCGGGAACATTCCACGGCGAAGTCTGGGTGTGGAACGCAAGAACTTACAAACAAGTCCTCATGTACTGGTGCGGCACCAGCGACATCAATGGCGTCGATTTCTCCCCTAACTCTGCGCATCTCGTCGTCGCATCGCGTAACTGCACAGCAACCATCCGGGACGCCTCAGCGGGCTGGACAACCATCAAGACACTCTTCCACGAGGACAGGGTCATAGCGGCCAAGTATTCTCCACGAGGTGATCGAATCGCGACAGCCACTCCTCGTTCAGTTCGGGTCTACAACAGCATCGATGGTCGCCTCCTCATAGACATCAAAGTGAACGTTATACCGTGGTACAATACTGGTCTCCTCTGGTTCAACGACCACCTCTTTCTTGTGTCTGACACAAAATCAAGCAAATCAATGCATCTACTGGATCAGCAGTCTCCGAATGGCCAGTTCCTGATACCAAGCACTCCTCGTGTATTACCCTGTCGCATCATGGGAAATTCATCGCATACTCTACAGAGCGTACCGTCGTGTTTTGGGATCTGTTGACAAAAAACCAGCTCGGGATCATTCAACACGCTCAAAACATACGTTCAATTGCACTCTCAGCAGACCAGCTCATCCCACTTTGTGGGGAGGGTGGGAAATTTATCAAACGTCTGTCTCGTATCACTGCAAGTATCGTGTATTATTGAATCATGCTGTATCTGACTATCTCTCTACGCGCTATTCAATCCTTTGTCTCGTTTACATACCGTTTTCCAGGAACCACACATTCAGATTTGGGGCGATGCGCTGCATTCGTGGAGGCACGATCGACTCGCGAACGCGGAAGCATTATTGACCGCAGCAATCTCCACGGAGCAGAATCCAAGCTATCTCGCCTGTCGAGCTCTCGTGAGAGGACGGTTACGGAAGTGGGATGGAGCAATTGATGATGCCGAAGAGGTTCTGTCTTCTCTACCCAGGCTCTGATGCTGAAATTAACCTACTCCAAGTCCATCAAAATCGGGCCCTCAGTCATTGGCTATATAGCAAAGAGCGTAGCACTTGTCGGAAAGGGGAGAAAGCACGACGGGTATCGAGAGTGTGACGTTGCATTCCAGCGGTTCCATGCAGCACACGCCACCTTTATCCCTTTGATCAAGGTGTGCATCTCATGCGCTCGAACTTGGTTGTCCCTCAGCCGCTTACATTGCTTAGGCTATTATCGTATTTATGGCTGGAGAGCACGACAATGCGATATCCCACTTAGACGCCCTCATCGCTACCGTGCACTTGAACTCACCATGCCACACGGTCAATGCACGTGAATAATGCATCATCATACGCCGAATTTTACCACTGATATTTTCAGCAGGCATATATGTATCTCCTGCTTGGAAACTCGAATATGGAGTGCAGCAACTACGAGGGCGCCATTCAATCATTTGAGCGTGCACGAATTGAAATGGGACGTCACACCACTCGACCGCTCTTGGTGGCCTCATTGGTAAGCTTTCTAACGGCTATGGCGCAATATATGGAAATCATTCGCCTTCTTGGACAGATGTCTGGATGGAAGTTCAATGATCTTGGAATCACAATTCGACAGCGTCTCTGTGAGGCCTTGTACGCAGCTAGTCGCACAAGGGAGGGAGGCGAGGTTGTGCTGGAGATTGCAAATTTTTTTGGCAAAGAGGTCTATACGAGGAAACCCGTCGTCAACTGGATTTCTGGTGAGTCCGCCCTTCCAAGTCTGCAGTACATCTGCCTTATTTCCACAGATTTCACTCAGCGATGTCTCAGTACTTCCGGAATCGACGGTGACGGTGACGCAGTCTCGAGGGTAGCTCGATACGTCAACGACCCGACGCCTCGTGCAACCCTCGATTCAACAACCGTTACCCCACTCTTGGGAATGTGGGCAACAGCAACTTTGGCACGTGTCTCGTGGCAAGATGCCTTGGTTGCCACCGTCAGTGTAAGTATCTCTTTTTGCTTTTGTATCTCTCGTGTAATTGATGCCGGTTTGCAGCTCACGCTTCCGAGAATTGCAATTTATCGGGCCATATGCGAACGTCTTGAAGCAGTCGACCGCTTAACGGACGCGACCGAATGTTTCCATGAAATGGCAAACGAATTGGCACAGGTGATACAAGGCAGGCAGGCGAAATGGGTTCTTGGTGAGTGAGGGTGTATGCAACACAGGCGATACCTACCTACTAACGATTCCTTGTTAGACTTCAAATCACGGTGTCACGGGAAACTAGTGGATATGGGAGATGCCGCAATGAACGCGCGACGATATGACGAAGCTATCTCGCAGTATTCGGCTGCACTGTCCTTGAGTCCTAATGCCTCACAAACCGTGTTCGCTAAGCGAACCAAGGCATGTACGATGAGGGGCATGGGCAGGATGCATTAAATGATGTAAACGAAGCATGGCGTCTGTTGTACCCAAGTGTGTCCTTAGTTGTATCCTTCATCGAAAGTTCAATCCATCATCGTTACCCGGGTATAATGATGAAGTATGTGGGTCAGGACATCCCAAACACACAATAGATGCGTTCGAGACAATGCTCTTGAAGATGTCGTCGCGGTCCCTTGATCCGGAGATTCGCGGTGAGAGTGACAACGTCATAATGAGGTTTATCTGCTCATCTTCTCGTAGAACGTCGCCAGTACACCAAGACGAAAGAAGCAACTCGCAAGGCCATTCACAAGGCCATTCAGGATGTTATCCGCAAGGAGCCCACCTCGTCAGTCACCATACATCGACCATCCCCACATCAAATGAGAAGTCGAGGAGTACTACCGTTACGCCAGGGAGCAGTTCGCGGGAACATTCATCAGAGAAAAGATACAGAAGTCTAAAGGAGAAGAGAAAATGCGACACACGAGTCACTGACGACAGTCATTGCAGTACATCCAGGCAACCATGCATTGCCGACCGTTTTAGACGCAACGATCCCCGGGTGCGTAGGTTGTTGCTGTCCGACGTCAAGGTCGAAGCAAATACGAGACTTGACGGGAGAAGCGCGGGAACGGAGACGATGGTAGCGGTATGACACACCCTGTTTCTGGCAAGGTCACCATTGGAACTATGACATATCAGTGGTTTCGCTCTGAATTGATTCTGTAGCCGACAACCAGTTTGTGCGCCAGCTCTGATTGATGCAGACTGGAATTTTAATTTGGCCCAAGTGCCGGTAGATGTCTGTACCGTAGTCGGCGACGATGCAGCTAGTTTCCACCAACTTGCCCCTCCCACATCGCATAGCATAGCAACATCTTCCGTATGTACTCTGAGTCGGAACATCAAAGGAGTCACCCAAAAAAGGCAGGCGGAACCATTCGAATTCAACACAACCAAACAACCCTCCAGAAATTCCCTTCTCACCGCGTATCGACGACGACGACGACGGACACGCACCATGCCACGCCGACGCGGAAAATTCATACCGCCCCCCTCCCATCTCTCCCGCGTCCTCGAAGAGCTCAACGCAGGGCCCACGACTCGCGCTCAACGGACTCCGGCGCATCAGTCTGACGTTGGCGGCGAGGAACGACCACATGGGTGCACGGTGAGCTTGCCCCGTTCCCTTGCGCATACACGCGAGGAGCGGGGGGGATGCTGATGTTTCTCTCTTTTGCAAGACATTTCGTCAGGGAAGAACTTGCTCGAATACGCTGGGCTAATCCCCTCCTCGACATCGCCGTCCACAAGGTTCCCAAGACGCGCGAGGAGACGTGGGCGCCGCAAGCGACGGTCGAGTTCCGTGAGTCCCACGTTGCGCTCTCATTCCGTTTTCGGTTACCGACGGCGTTTACTTTTGCTCGACGGCTCGACGGTGGTGCATCATGGAACGTAGAGGACGGGACGACGTCGACGATCGACATGTCCAACAAGTGGTCGACGACCATCGCCAAGGAACTCATGGACCTCGCAGGCGGTGACCCATGGAAGGCGTACAAATCTGCCGCCCTCGCCGCCGGCCGTCCTATTCTCCCCGGCGAAGAAAAAGAGCGGCTCTCACGGATAACAAAACCACGCAAGACCAATGAAACCAAGTCTTCATCCCCAGAGGAGCTCGAGGCGCAGGTTCAGGAGATGCTCAGTGCACCGAGTCGACCCAAGACGGGGGCTGCGGCGATTCTTCCTTGATGCCGTTCTCTTGCTCGGGCAGTAGATAGACCGGCGATGGAACTCTCATATATATATTACCATAATCACATCACAGTAAGCTATATGTTGTGAACATCGTTCCCAAACATGGCAAAAAAAAGTACATCTCTAGCCGGCAAACCAGGAGGTGATCAATACGATCATCCCGATACCGAACACGATAGCTGCAATGTCGTCCAAGAACGCGTTCCCCATGCGTAAATACCCTAACCCATTCGTGATCCACAACGGCAACGGTGGTGGAAGGTGTGGAAGAGCGAGGGAGATTAGAGCTGGGGGCGGCACGTCGTTCTGTGGTAGGTTGTGGTCAACAAACACTCTTCCTAACAAAGAGCACCGACTCACATGTCCGCTAAATATACGCAACGAATGCAGCACCACTTGTACCGTCATAAACGCCCAAAAGAACGACTGCAAGACACAACCTCAGTGATCTCAACATCGCAACGCACAAAACCACTTACGACGACCTGCACGCCCCACGCACCCCCCAACGCCCCTTGCGTCACCAACTTGGGCCAACGTTTCCAAAACGCCACCTCGACCGCCCCGGCGGTCTGTTCGACAAACACCTGCGGCTCCTTCCACAGCACGAAAAACGCCAACAAGCACCACATGCACACGAGATGCAACAATGGCATCCATTTTTGAACGCGCGTCGGCGGCTTGGGTGCTGCAGGCGGTGCGGGGGCCTTGCCCGCAGCGCCGCCCTGAGGGTTCATGCGGGCCAATTGTGCCATCACGGTTGCCAACGGGTCATCTGCGGGGGGCGGGGTCGCGAACGATGGAGGTGGGGGTTGGGAAGAGGCGGCGGGGTTGAGTGCGCCGCCCATGAGCGCCTGCATGAACTGGCGTTGATGTTCTTCAGACCAGACGGAAGGATCGGGCGATGGCGATGGCCTCGGTGTGTCCTTTGGCGGGGGTGGTGGAGGGGGCATGTTCGTCTCCTCCCCGACAAAGGCAGCGCTCGCTGTTGCGGGGGCATCTACAAAGGTATTTTGAGTGGTCGAGCTGGGTGCACACCGACGGGCTCACTGTAAGCTGGGGCACCTTCGCCGCGCGCCGAGGTGGTGAGTTTTGCGAGACGGTCGCCACCGCGGCCGAGGATGGCTTTTCTGCGAGCTTCAGCGCGGGCTGTGGGCGAAGACATGACGGAGTCGTGAAAAGGAGTGCAACGTGTCCGAACCCTGCTCAGTTTGTAACACAGCCCGTCTCTGCCACCACACGATTCAGAACGTCCAGCACGATGTACAAGCCAGACAAAGCAACCACCGAGCGCAACGCAAAGATCCTTCGCGAGCTCGTCAAGCAGCCAGACAACAAGCTCTGCGCGGACTGCAAACGCAACGGTGCGCACACCACCACCTTTTTTCTTCTTCTTTTCCTCACACATGGACGCACAGATCCTCGGTGGGCATCCTGGAACCTGTAAGGACTCGCTGACCGTCGTATCACCTCTGTACTCATTTCGGCGTGTTTCCAGCGGGGTGTATCTCTGCATACGGTGTTCAGGCATCCACCGCGGGATGGGCACGCACATCAGCCGCGTCAAATCCATCGATCTCGACATGTGGACACCCGAGCAGATGGAGGTATGTATCTTCCCAGTTCCAACCGATGCCGTCGCTCACCCCCTCCGAGTCCATCCAGAAATGGGGCAACCGTCGTGCAAACCTCTACTGGGAGGCCCATCTCAAAGCCGGCCATGTCCCCCCAGACCAGTGCGTCTCTCTCCTTTGACACCAACCCGTTTCTGACCCCCACAAGTAAAATGGAATCCTTTATCCGCTCGAAATACGAATCGCGGCGGTGGGCCATGGACGGTCCTCTCCCCTCGGATCCATCCGTCCTCGAGGGCCCCACACAGTCCGCTTCCAACGGAGACGCGGGCCCCGCTCCGGACGCCCCGCTCCTTGACGGATCTGCCGCGCCGGGGTCGAGTGCCGCGCGTCCTACGCTTGCGGGTCTCTCTGCACCCCGTCCCGCCTCGCCTTCCCTCCGTTCCCCCACTACATTCCGCCAAAACACTTCCCACTCGCACTCCCAATCCCGACAATTGCTCTCTGCTGCCGTCGCAGGGCGCGTCCAAGTACCCTCTCCACCGTCTCGGTCCCAGTCCCAACCGCCACCGCCGCCACCACCGCAGCAGCAGCAGCAACCAAAGGCAGATGACGACCTCTTTTCGCTCGACTTCCATGCACCCCCCACGAAACCGCCCTCACCACCCCAACCCCCCGCAAAAGACGTCAAACAAGACATTCTCTCCCTCTTCGCCGCAGCGCCTGCGTCCGCGCCCGCTCCACCAGCCCAATCCGTCCAGCCCTCGAACGCATTCGATCAGCGTCAGTTTGCGTCGGCACAGTCGTGGGACCCACTTGGGGGCGTTTCCCTCGGCCAGACGCAGACGCAGCCGATCAGCATGATGGGCACTACCGGCACTGGCTTGTGGGGCGTCTCTTCTGGCTGGACTGGCGTGCCCCCAACCACCACGCAGCCGTCCGCCAACAGTATCTGGGGTGCGCCCGCCGCTGCCAACGCCGGCGCTGGTACGAGCACGCCCAATGTCGCATTGAATACGACAGATATCTGGGGCGGGAGTAATGGGCTGTTTGCGGCGCAGTCAACATCGGCGCCGGCGTCGAAAAAGGACGACGTGTTTGGAGATCTGTGGGGTGATTTCAAGTAGTGTGAAGTACGACGTGGAGGCATTGGGTGTTCATGTGCGATAGGATTGGATGTACGCGCGGGCACCGTGTTGGTGAACTCGGACCCGGGCTGTAGGGGCAATGCGGCGTTACAGTCATTGGATTCTCTTTTGAAACGTAGATTGTTACAATCGTACATGACCACTTCTATCCGATAATCAACCCTTTCGATACTAGCCGAGTGATGCACCCCATCCGTCTACCGTCCCCCCCTTGATCCTGTTCTGAATCCGTCCTACACCACCGCATCGTGTATCGTCAAATCCTACCCGCACATCAGCCGGGGCACCCAACCACACACGCACACACACGCACCTTTTCAATCAGACTCCTCGCGATCGGATGAAACGCCTCTCTGTACCTCTGATACGTCCTCACCGCCATCTCCCAATCGACGCTCGCCACCGCCCTAAATACAGGCCTGCATAACTTCATCCGGCCCTTGACCACGCCCGTCTCGTCCGCGCCGACGACCCACAGCACCGCGGGGGCCACGTACGCCCGCGCAGTGGTCGACGTGGGGTCTCGCAGCGCGACTTGGTAGAACCGCAGTCGGAGCTCGGCGTTGAGCGTGTGTGTGAGGGCGTAGACTGAGCCGAGGTGGTCGATGTGGGTGTGTGGGAGGGGCGGGATCAGCTCTGATTCAAGGCGTTCGAGAAAGACGACTAACGGGGGCGCGTCAACACCGTGTAAGCGCCAGAAAGGAGAGGAAAGAATACCCACTAATCTGGTTCGTATCCATACCCGCCAAATCCGCCAGTCCGAAATCCAACTTGGACACATCCGTCGAGCGGGACTTGTCCCATCGCGATGCGAGTGCGTACGACGCGGTCGCGAGCGTCGTGTCATACTCGACCGGGACGGGGAGCGTCAGACCCTCGCCGAAAAGCCACTCCTGTCACACGTCCGTTGTCAGATCCCACACACGCCAAGGAAACAACGTACGTCCCACAGAACCTCCCCGAGAGCCTTGCTCGCCGCCTCGTTCTCCTTGAAATACGCCACCAAATCGTCCTTCCACTGTTGTGTCGTAATACTCTGCCCCATGAACCTTTGCACGTAATGCTTCACATACGGCAGAAACACGTCCAACCCACCCAAAGTCCTCTCTGTACCACCCACACCAACGCCGGTCATCCGTTTAGCACACGACACGAACACGACCAAACCAAGCCGACACACCGAGATGCAACAAAAAGTTTGCTCCTTTTTCGTACGGCACATCACTATACGCGTCGTCCGGATCCTCCCCCTTTTCAAAGTCGATCTGCAATCGCTGGTACCTAGGTAGATCAGCGTACCGCGCCAAATCGTCATCGAGCCCCTTGCGCCCGATCAAGAAGGAAAACCCCCGGTGAGCGGGCGTGTGCAGACGCTGTTGGAGCACACGTTCAATGTAGGTCGTCCAGCCTTCGTTAAGCCAAAAGTGGCTTGCGTTGGCTTGTCTGGAAGGGATGAGTATGGAATGGGAGACGAGGGATATCAAGAGACGGACGTGACACCATTGCCGAACCACGAGTGGGTGATCTCGTGGACGACGACGTCGACGAGGCTCCTGTCGCCTGTGAGAAGTGCTGTATCCCGTCAGTCCGCAGCGCCACGAAAACTCGAGACGCATCTCTCACTTGGCGTAACAAACGTGAGACATGCGTTTTCCTACCCAACGCGAATGAGAAACGCCAGCGCTAACCGCATATGCAGCACATACCATTCCTCCGTAGGGGAACGCAGGCGGCAGCACCAATAAATCATACACCCCAAACTTGTAGTCGATCGTGATTTCTTCCTCTGCCGCCAAGAACCTACACGACCGCGCAGTGCGTTGCATCAGCTCTCGATCGGTCATCGGACACAACTAACCTGGGTGTGTCTTCGTTGAACTCGTACCACGCCGCGTCCACGAGTTCCGGTTCGGCCCATACACCACTCGTCCACGTCTTTCCTTTGGGTACTTGGAATGCACGATAGACCACGCTTCCAGAGGCAATAGCGAGGAGGTAGGAAGGGATCGGTACGGGCTAGTATATCACGTCATGTCATTAGCGTGTAATCGTACGCTCGTGCGACCGCGCACGCACCTGGCTATACTCGTAGGTCACCAACTTCTTTCCGAGGTCGCTTTTTCTCGGAAAGTCTTCCAAGGAGGGGGCCGTGCGGACGGCGGACATGAGCACCGGTAACGTTGAGGTGACGCGGGCGGTGTATCTCTTTTGAGGCCCGAGTATATGCAACCAGAAAAGGGGGGGAGCGCCTCCTTCAACGTTCCGAGCAACAAAACCAGAAAGAGTGCACATACGATCTTGACCGAAGGGGTATCTACACGTAAACCCATCCATCAATGACCACACCGATGACCAGGCTCGGTGCGAGCAAGGGTAGACGCACCTTGGATGGGTACCAACGTACGCGCGTAGATGGGCTGACACTGGCTGAACAGATACGGGTGTGTCTTTCCCTGCGTCTGTCTATAAAAGGGATATACGCTCAGCGTTCAGCGTCCAGACGCGGGTTGCGAGAGGAACCAAAGAGACGGAGAAACGGAGACGTACTGGGGATCCAACCACTGCAACGCCTTGCTGTTCTTCGTCTTGTACGTCACCCTGACGCACACCCCGCCTTGGAGCGTGTCATTGTGCTTTGCATTGACGACCCGGCCGAGGGGAACGCTCAGCGCAGACCCCATCACGGGGTGTGCTTTTCCGATCGAGAACTACACGGCGGGGCGTCGTGATGAAATAAACAAGAGAGAAAGACGGGGATGCAAGACGCACCTGGACGCCCTCCCAAGACGCCTTCCCCCCAATCTTCACCTCGACCCTCTCCACCTCTAAATCCGATGTGTCGAACCTAATATCACGGACGGGATCGCAGCACCACGTCGAGAGAACACCATCTCCTCAGTATCCGTCGCTCGCTCGAATTGGAAAAAGTAAAAAAAGGACGACGTACACGACAGTGTCCACCCTGTCCTCTGCGAGCACCTTGAGTCGATGTAGCGCTGATCCGGAGATCGTCTGGGTATCGAAATCGACCCGCCAGTCGAGCTCTACGTCCGTCGTCGCGATCGCGTCATAGTTGGACTGGGTCGTCGGATCGGACATGCTTCGTGCTGGTGTTCGTGTCTACTATGCAGAGAGAGAAAGAGAGAGATGGATGGGAATCTCATTGAGATGGACGGGCGAGGGCTTCCCAGGCTTGATCTAATCTCAGGCCAAGCCCACCTGTCAGGCGTGGACGGGTTTATTCGGGGACAGCCGTTTTGAAAGCATTATATGTATCGTGGGAATGACAGGGCCGTGGCATTGGATACGTTTCGTTCGTATCTTAGTACGACTCTTTACTAAAGGACAGTATGCTAGTCAACACGTATGAAACATCCACAGGATCTCAGCCAGGATCTAGGATCTGTGCCCGGGCGGCCTTGCTATACAAATTGCAGAAATAATAATACATTTCGTCTTGGTATCGATAGAACAGTCATCATGGAGCAGTCATTGGCCGTCTTGCGAGGAATGCGCAGGTGCATGAACAGAGTCGGGCAGCGGAGATGGTGCAATGAACGGCGCATACTGAATCGACGGGCGAGTCACGTCAGCGTCCAGAATGAGTCAGAAATGCAACCTTTAAGATCCGACAAGGCTGCAGTGACAAAACGGGCTCCCAGCGTCCTCGGGGGAGAAAAAGGCGTTCGGGCTGTGAGGATGGACCTAGTTCTCAGAAGCTGCGAAACACGTCTGTGAATGCTTGGAGCACAAAGTTACAAAACGCACCTTTGAGAACGAGCCAGGCGATCCAGGAGACGAAACGGGAGCAACAGGAGACCACAGCAGCGACCTAAGAAGCCTTTGGTGCGGTAATAACAACGACTCGACTCAATGAGCGCATGAAGTCGAGATACCGGACCAGGAGGCTATATGAGCGAACCAGAGGTACCGAGAAGCATCAAGAGCGATCGGACCCACAACGGTGATCTAGACAGCAACCACAGAGACGGAATACAAGATGGAACGAATGGCGCAACGAACGATGCGCGGTGCGACTCGAACAAGTCGAACTTACGAGATTAACTGGAGACGAGGCGAGAGCACCAACGGTGACGGACGACAGCGATCCCATCACGTCGCCGCGGAAGAGTCAAATTGAGTTCTAGAAGAGTCGATGGAACACGAGCGAGACACGCTCACCAGGTATGCTCTAATCGGTGGTTCCCACATTGCAGGGCACAGGGCGTGGCAGGGTGTAGGGCGCAGGATGGCAGGAATGCCGGTAACTTCTTCTCTCCTGCCAACGCCTGCCATCTACTGGTCAGCACGACAATGTCCTCCGACCCTCTTTCATAGTAAGCCTCGAGATCTTTGTGTTCTAATCCTGAGGCTAACCCTGGGACTTAGTTTCAGTATCCAAGGTATTCCTCGTCATTAACTCAATTCATTGGTTGACCGTGTTGACTTGGTTCGTAACAGAGCTACGCCTAACATTCAAGGATTCGAAGCGAATCTCTAAATCTCTCAACCTTGTCTCTGATTCCCCCGAGAGAACTGTGACCAGGCAGCGCAGGGATGGCTTGACTCATTATTGGTTTCCTGACCCTGTTATGTATGCTCCTCCAGTCTTGGGCTGCCGCACCTGACGATCTTTTCATAGGAACGTACCTTCAGGAAAGGATCTCACCGTGAAACCGAGATACAGCAAACCTCGCCATCCATTTTCCTCAGTCAACGAGCTGGTTATAACTGGCAAGGAGCTACTCGATGGGTGCAACAATAGTTCTGGGAGGATAACAAGTGGGTAGCGGTCTCGCATCTTGTTCTTACTATGCTAAATCACATTCGTTCAGAACAAGGGAGTGATTACGCGCTGGAGATAGTAGCAACTGTACACGGGATCTCGGACGTGAGCCTCCCAACCTTGACTCAGGCCGGGGGTGGGCTCATCCAACAACTGACACACAGGTGAAACTGGACGACATCCCTTCTGTTGCAGACCTTCCGCTATCCCTCGAAGACATCCAGAAAGGCGTTGAAGGTCTCAAAAGTGTCCTCAGCTATCTTGGAGAGTGGACGGATGTGTTGGGTGGAATAATGGCAGCGTTGGACATTCTGGGAGACGTGAGTTTAGCTTGATGTTCGTTTTCGTAGAGGAGCCTTCTTACTGAAAGGTCCTTGAAGGCCCATCCTATCGCCCGGGCAGCCGTGACAGCGTTATCCATCCCTTACAAGGTCGGTTTCACCCTTCGGAATTGTGCTCATCTCTGCTCATCGCCCAGCTCTGCAGCTCTTGGAAAACGAGCGAGAATTTCATAATGACTTGAAGTCTCTCGGCGACGTGATGCGCAATCTCATAATGTGTCTAACGGAGGTTCAAGACGTGGCCAAGATATCGCCTGTCAAGAAGAACTTTGAGGATATCCTCGGGGCCGTGTTGCAGGGATCTAGTTTGGTCCAGGACTATTTGAAGAAAGACCGTCCTCGTAAGTCTCCCGTTCTTTTCATTCCGTTCGCCATCGTGGCTAACATTTTTTGCAGGACAGATTGTCGCTGCGCAGTTTAGATCGGAACTGGATGGGTTGAAGTTGGAGTTCTTTGAATTAAGGAACACTTTCAAGGATGCTATTGCGAGTCAAACTCTAATAAATACCGGTATGTCACAAATGTGCCATGGTATTGTTCATTTGCGAACTCGCTTTCTAGATGCGATGGTGAATGCCAGCCGTCTTAAAGAGGCATTGAAACCTGTACCACTCGCGGAGCCTGGTGAACGTTGCATGCCTGGAACGCGCGTGGATCAACTTGCCACCATCCGAGATTGGATCGCGGACACCCAAAAGCTCAACATCTTTCTCATCTATGGGAGCCCTGGAGCCGGGAAATCGGCGATTTCTTCGACAATCCCCTTTGAAATACCTCCGAAACACCACTGCACCCAATTTTTCTTCCAGCGTGATGAAGCCGATCGCAGGGACCCAACTCGTGTGTGGCCCACTGTTGCCTTCGAGCTGGCAAAAGGCGACCGCAACATGAAGAAAGGGATCGTTGACATTTTGGACAACAACAAGATTCGTCTTCACGGCGCCAATGTTACGGAGCAGTTCGAGGCTCTCATCAGAGAACCATTGGTGAACGCTGGCGAACGTCAACCTGTGGCACCGTTTGTACTTGTCCTCGATGCACTAGACGAATGTTCGCAGGACGCTGAACAATGGCCAAGGTTTTTACAGACGTTGAGGAGGTGGTCCGAACTTCCGCGTTCGTTCAAGCTGATCGTCACTAGTCGAGACGATTCTGCCATACATAAAACGCTCGATGATGTTTCCGAGCAGATACAACTCCTTTCGGGAGGCGACGTGGATACGGCGACCTCCAAGGATATAGAACGCTTTATGGTAGTCCGATTTGAGGAGATCTCGTCACCATTCCCATCATTATCTTCCTCTTGGCCGGGGTCTCCAAAGATCCAAGAACTCGTGGATTACGCCGGAGGTCTCTTCATACTGGCCAGGACCATGCTGAAATGGATCGGCGATGGCGACCCAGAAGACAGACTTTCGCAGATTGGAAACAAATTGGGAGAGGCTGAAGCCAACCTCGATAAGCTCTACCGCCAAATACTGGAAACGGCTAGACTTCCTCTAAGGGGAACTGAGCTCAGCGGGTTTACCGCGGCGCTGTCTGCCATTGTCCTCGCCAAAGATCCTCTTAGTCGGGATGATTTGAAAGCACTCTTTCAACTCCCCAATACCTTGACAGACTTGATCATGCGCAAGTTAACCGTCGTTGTTTCGACCCAATCATCCCACCTTCGAGTCTGCCACAAATCTTTTTCAGACTTCCTGCTTGACCGTGGACGTTCCCAGGGTTTTACCATCGACCGCGAGACGGAAGGTGTGGCGTTTGCGAACGCGTGCCTGCGACACATGAATGCACAGCTCAAGTTCAACATGTTCAACGTGAAAACGTCACATTGTTTCAATGAGGACATCCCTGATTACGACGAAATCTGTCTCTCTATTCCCACCTCCCTGATCCACTCCAGTTATTACTGGGCAGAATATCTTGAAGGGCTCCTTGCGAAGCCGAGCCACAGCCTTACCGAGTTGACGGAGCTGGAGTGCTTTCTCCACACACACATGCTGCACTGGTTTGAGGTGTTGAGCTTGAAGAAGGAGATGCGTCTTGCCCCTGGGCTGCTCATCCTTGCGTCTAAATACATTCGAGTAAGCTCCCGCCACAATAAATTCAGCGATGTCTCTTATTTCTATTTCAGGACTGTAATAGGGCTCTATCGGAATTCGCCATGGATGGTAGTCGATTTGCCGTGACGTTTCGAGAGCCAATCTCACAAAGCTTGGCACACATTTATGTCTCTGCGCTCCCGTTTGCGCCGATGGTGTCTTTAGTTGCTATGAAGATGCGTCCACTATTTGCGAATTCTCTATCAGTTGTGAGAGGTAGAATGAGAAACTGGCCAGCGATGCTCCTTCGTTTGGAAGGTCACGAGGGCTGCGTCAACTCTGTCGCATTCTCTGCTGATGGCACACGCATTGTGTCTGGCTCTAAAGACAGGACCATTCGCGTGTGGGATGCAAATACGGGCAAGAGCGCAATGGAGCCTCTCCGGGGTCATGAGGGCGGGGTCAACTCTGTCGCGTTCTCTGCTGATGGCACACGCATTGTGTCTGGCTCCGACGACAACACGATTCGCGTGTGGGATGCAGATACAGGCAAAAGCGCAATGGAGCCTCTCCGAGGTCACGAGCACTCGGTCAGGTCTGTCGCGTTCTCTGCTGATGGCACACGCATTGTGTCTGGCTCCGACGAGACGATTCGCGTGTGGAATGCAGATACAGGCAAAAGCGCGATGGAGCCTCTCCGAGGTCACGAGGGCGGGGTCAACTCTGTCGCGTTCTCTGCTGATGGTACACGCATTGTGTCTGGCTCTGACGACAAGACGATTCGCGTGTGGGATGCAAATGCGGGCAAGAGCGCAATGGAGCCTCTCCGAGGGCATGAGGGCGGGGTCAGCTCTGTCGCGTTCTCTGCTGATGGCACACGCATTGTGTCTGGCTCCTTCGACAAGACAATTCGCGTATGGGATACAGATACGGGCAAAAGTGCAATGGAGCCTCTCCGAGGTCACGAGGGCGCGGTCAGGTCTGTCGCGTTCTCTGCTGATGGCACGCGCATTGTGTCTGGCTCCGGCGACAAGACAATCCGCGTGTGGGATGCAGATACGGGCAAGAGCGCGATGGAGCCTCTCCGAGGCCACGAGGACTGGGTCAATGTCTGTCGCGTTCTCTGCTGATGGCACACGCATTGTGTCTGGCTCCGATGACAAGACGATTCGCGTGTGGGATGCAAATACGGGCAAGAGCGCGATGGAGCCTTTCCGAGGGCACGAGGACTGGGTCAAGCTCTGTCGCGTTCTCTGCTGATGGCACACGTATTGTGTCTGGCTCCTCGACAAGCACGAATTCGCGTATGGGATACAGATACGGGCAAAAGCTGCGAATGGAGCCTCTCCGAGGTCATGAGGGCTGGGTCAGGTCTGTCGCGTTCTCTGCTGATGGCACAGCGCATTGTGTCTGGCTCCAGGCGATAAGACGAATTCGCGTGTGGGATGCAGATACAGGGCAAGAGCGCGATGGAGCCTCTCCGAAGGCACGAGAACTGGGTCTACTCTGTCGCGTTCTCTGCTGATGGCACACGTATTGTGTCTGGCTCCGCCGACAAGCACGATTCGCGTGTGGGATGCAAGATACGGGCAAGAGCGCGATGGAGCCTTTCCGAGGTCACGAGAACTGGGTCAACTCTGTCGCGTTCTCTGCTGATGGCACACGTATTGTGTCTGGCTCCTCCGACAACACGATTCGCGTGTGGGATGCATATACGGGCAAAAGCGCGATGGAACCTCTCCGAGGTCATGAGGGCTGGGTCAGGTCTGTCGCGTTCTCTGCTGATGGCACACGCATTGTGTCTGGCTCCAGCGATAAGACGATTCGCGTGTGGGATGCAGATACAGGCAAAAGCGCGATGGAGCCTCTCCAAGGTCACAAGAACTGGGTCTACTCTGTCGCGTTCTCTGCTGATGGCACACGTATTGTGTCTGGCTCCTCCGACAACACGATTCGCGTGTGGGATGCAGATACGGGCAAGAGCGCGATGGAGCCTTTCCGGGGTCATGAGAACTGGGTCAGGTCTGTAGCGTTCTCTGCTGATGGCACACGCATTGTGTCTGGTTCCAGAGACAAGACGATTCGCGTGTGGGATGCAGCTACAGGAAAGAGAGCGATGAAGGCTCTCCGGGGTCACGAGGGCGGAGTCATCTCTGTCGCGTTCTCTACTGATGGCACGCGCATTGTGTCTGGCTTCGACGACAAAACCATTCGGATCGACCCTGCGATAAAATCCCACTACTTTGTTTTTCAGGACGGGAGAGGTGTTCCTGTTTCCGTCTCCCATTCCAAACGCGACTTCGATGATTCCGAATTCGGATTCGATGGCTGGCTCTGCGACACGAATGAGAACATCCTGTTCTGGTACCCCTTATGAACAGAGGAGGACTATACTACCCTCGAACAACCATGGTGATTGGTGCTCAAGCTACTCAGATTGATCTTAGCCGTTTTATGCATGGCGAGCACTGGACAGAAGGTTGTTCCTCGTAATGTCTTTGTTATGTGCGTTCGAGAATCATTCGCGTTATTGGAATACCATATGTTGCAATCCTCAAGCAAGGTTTTGGCCACCGCCGGCGGAATTTCTCAGTCAGGGGTAACGTAGGGAAGGTGTCGAAGCGCGATATGCATGAGCATGACAAGTGGCATTGGATTCGGTCGAGAACGAGGTCGGCATCCCACCACGGCTTTGGCCAACAACATCATCTCCAGGCCAGGCCCTCATCATTTTTTATTATCCCAACGTGTGTGAAGTTGGTAAGATACGATAAACATCGCAAGGGCTACATTAGGAAGGTCCAGTACCAAGGTCCACAAGGAGGTCAACAAATATAAGGAAGGCGCTAATCGTTCAATGAGTGATACACTGGCCACGGCAGTGCACGAAAGGGGTCAGAAAATGCGCAGAATGCAGGATGCCATGTATCGCTTTTGAGATTCGTTCCACCGAGCCCTGAGGAAACGCTACCCAAGATGTGAGCCCAAAAACGAGGCTCGAATCGAGAAGAACACCAACCTTGGGTTGCTCTGCTGCGTTCCCGTCCGCTTCGACCTCTTGCAGCTTGCGCTTGCAACCGTGGGGTGGTATCGTGATGCAAAGGCCAGAATATACCCGGACATCGAACTCGGGCTGTACATTCAGATCAGCAGCCAACCAACACGATCGCATATATCCCACATACCGGGGTCAACAATGAATCCGATCCATCTGTGGCTATTCAAAAAGCGCGATCAATATCCAGACAACGCCACCAAAGGAAACACCCGTACACGAAGACCACGCTGATTCAAGCATCATCGCCTCCATGCCACTCTCGTCCTCTGGCAATTGTCTCGGCAACAACCTTGGCGCGCCAGGCACCGGCCCCTGATATGGCACACCATGCAAATAATCCACATTTAACTGGAGTTTGAGTGGTGGCAGACGCAGTGTAACGCGTTGCCGACCATCACGGCGGCGGTGCTTCCGCACGACGACCTCGGGAAGATTTTCAGCGCCATCCCGCGCATATATGCATCCCCATGACTCCACGGTGTCCCTCGCGCCCGATCCCAGTCTCTATAGCGGCATATACCCTGGGCGGAGTGTCCACCCAGCTCG
>JAHZSR010000277.1:0-23328 GCA_025782845.1 Boletus coccyginus | reverse complement strand
CCTGAGGTGGCGGGCGCAAACTTGGCAGAACCGGATATCTGCGAATGGAGTGTTTGCATCTGTGAGGCATAGAGGATGCGAAGATCGACGACGGAGGAACGTGCCGCGCGCCTGCGTTCTGGGAGGGGATCAGTCTGTGAAAGGGATGGAAGAGAGAGACCGACCTGCCACGGAGGCGGATTCGTCGATGTGCAGGAGAGAAGGCATGGTTTTCCATTCCTGGAGACATTCCTTGAGTTCGAGCATCTCGTTCTCAAGGACGCTGATCTCCTTTGAGATGAGGACGAATTCGGCATAGCTACGTCATTTGGGTGGTTAGTGTGGGGAGTGCAGGGATGGGCCGTACTGACTTTTTGAAGACGTTGCGCTGCAACTCGACGGCGGTGTCGTCTTTGAGGGAACGCAGCGAGGACTGGAGGGACTTGAGCTCCGCCTCGGTGGAGTTGGCGAGTTTCGCCTTGAGGTCTGGTGATCGCGCTGGTGAATGGCAGGTTTGGCGTGAATTGATCGAGACGCACAGTCGTCTGGATCAAAGTCCCCCTTGTCGAGGAGACGCTGGTCGAGGACACGGGGGTCTTCCTTGACGTGGGCGACGTGCTTGACGATCTCGTCCTGGTCGCGCTGTGGGCCGGGTCTGAGCCCGAGCGGGACGGTTGGGAGGGCAGGCACGGAGGGGTCTGTCGGGTGGGATATCTCCGCATATCTGAGGGACATGCGCTTCTTCATCTTGTCGTCCACGGTGGACTTGCGTGCATTCTGCCTGGTCGAGGGTGCCTTTGCGAGCTTTGAGCCATGGCGTTTTAGTGGACGTGATTCCGAGGGACGTCGCGAGCGGAGGGACTGCATGTTGGCAAGGGCAAAGCTGTGGCGCCGCTTGTCTCTGCCCCACATGTACGCCCAAGACCACTCCCGCCCAAACTCGTTCTACGCGCCCGAGTTTGGTGCAGCCCCGCGGCCACGCCAGCCCCGCACGTCCACCTCGCCCCCGCAACAGCCCGCCGACGCCGTCTACGACCCCGACGACGTCCCCCTCGGCCTGCTCGACCCAGACGACTTTTACGCACCGCAGCCCATCGACCTGACTCCCAGCCGTCGCATCCCGGCATCCCACTCCGTCCGCGCGCCATCACCGCCCTCACAGCTAAACGGCCCCCTCCTCGATCACTCCCATCTCCGTCCAGGCAACCAGGCATCGCTCCTCTCACACGACCGCACACTCGAACTCTACCGCGCCAATGCAAAGAAAACTCAGGATCCCGATCTCCAGTTCGAGTTTGCCGTGTTCATGATCGACGCCTCAAAGGACATACCCTATACCGGAGCCTACCCCAGGCAACGTCATGGACATTGAGAAGGCAATCGAAAAGAGGGAGAACCTCATCACAGAGGCGCTTGCGCTCCTCAAGCGTCTCGCCGATCGTGGCCATCCAGCCTCCCAATACTTTCTTGCAGACTGCTACGCCAATGGTATCGGTACATACAAGGGAAAGCAGGACTTTGATCGTGCCTATCCCTTGTTCGTCCTTGCTGCAAAACACAACCACGCAGACGCAGCTTACCGTGCTGGCACGTGTTGCGAGAATGGCTGGGGCTGCAGGCGCGAATCACCCAAGGCGCTCCAGTTCTATCGCAAGGCCGCCGCCGCACTCCACCCGGGCGCCATGTACCGCCTCGGGACAGCAGAACTCAATGGCGAACTTGGCCTTGCCAAGCGACCCAGAGAGGGCGTCAAGTGGCTCAACGCTCTGCTGAGCATGCCACAGCCGAGTTCCCGCAAGCGCTCCACGAGCTGTCTCTCTTGCACGAGAAAGGCATCTACAACGTGGTCTTTGGTGGACACAGAATACGCCATCGAGCTTCTCGCTCAGGCATCGGAGCTCGGCTATGCGCCATCGGCATATCGATTAGGGGAATTCTACGAGTATGGCAAGCTGGGTTGCCCTCAAGACCCTGCGCTCTCCATCCACTATTACGTGAGCCCGGGTCAGCCATTTGTGTTGTGTATTGACACGGCACCCAGAACATTGCCGCGCAACAGAACCACCGTGATGCATGCTTTGCTCTCACAGCATGGTATCTCGTTGGTTCACCGGGGGTGCTTCCGCAATCGGACACTGAAGCCTACCTGTGGGCAAAGAGAGCTGCGGATGCCGGACTTGCCAAGGCGATGTACGCCGTTGGATATTTTCTCGAGGTCGGAATCGGCACGCCGCCAGATCCGCAGGGGTGCGTGTTCTACCCACATTTGTCCGGACTGATCTATAGGGAGTAAACAGGTCCACGTCCTATTACAAGAAGGCAGCTGAACTGGGTGACAAACGTGCGCAACAACGGCTCAAGGGTAATCCTGTTAGTCGCACGGAGTCCGTCGTCCTGCGTGCGGACGGCTCGGACGGAAAGAATGGTGCCAACAAGGACTGTATCATCATGTGAAGTCGACAACTTTGCGCTACACGTTTTAGTGGGCACGTTTAATCTCCGTCTACTGCACGCTGGCATGGACTCTGGTTTGGTTTCATCTAGCCACGGACACAGACATAGAAGTGTTTGCCATCTGATTCCATTATTTTTTGCGCCACACTTAAACGCACGCATTCTCTTTGACCCTACGTCACCCTTATTTATGACCTTCCTTTGCTTTGTCCACCTTCTCCCCCATACCCTTCTCGAGGGTCTGACCCGACGAACCAGCCTACACTGTTGGTGATCTACTCCACGCATAGCGATTCAGCACACATAGAGTACGTCATATTGATTTTCCTCGCGAACGCCGCTCGTGGCACTGGGTGCAACGTGTTGGGATGCCTGGTGTAACTTGTGCACGAGCATGGCACACGTATTATCTGGGTTCCACTTGTACTATCTGCAGTTACAATGTCCGTCGATGAGTTCTTTTTAATACCAAGAATCCAAGAAACGCAGTTCAAAGGACGAATCAGTCTTTCAGACTGTTGCGAGTGCGAATGGATTAATGATTCGACACACGAAAGGGTTCACATACCTTGCGATGCATTCGATCTCAAAGAGAACGTCCTTGGGGAGGCGTGACACCTCGACGGCGGAACGGGCAGGCTTGTGGTCGCCAAAGAAATTGGCGTAAATGTCGTTGACCTTGCCAAAGTCGTTCATGTCCTTCAAAAACACCTGTGACACGTAATGCGTCAGCGCCAAAAACGACTCATCACGGATGACCCACGGTCGTTTTGACGACGCAGGCGGGGTCGGATCCGCTGGCGTCGAGGACGGCTTTGAGGTTGGCGAGTGCCTGTTCGGTTTGTGGGCCGATGCCGCCGTCGACGATCTGTGCGGTGGAGGGGACGAGTGGGATGCAGCCGGAGACGAAGACGAGGCCGCCGGCTTTGATTGCCTGGGAGTAGGGACCGATTGCAGACGGGGCAGCTGGAGGGGATCAGGCCGAGGAGACGGCGTGTTTGGAGGACATACCCGGGGTCGAGACGGGCTTGAGGGCGGGGTGTGTCGACATTGTCCTGGCAGACGTGCGCGTGACTGATCGAGCGAGCATGGTGAGAATTCCCAGTCAACCATGTCTCGCCGTCGCTTGCCACCGTTCTTAAGAATGTCCCGCCGCGACATATCCACGTCCCCGGTGCCCCAAGGCGAACGCGCACCAAAACGCCAGAAACTCGGCCATCTCACGCCCGAATCGTTCAAGAATGGCGTCTTTCTCGCCCCAATGGTCCGCTCGGGTGCCTGTACGCCAGCCCAGTTGCCCCCGCAACGCCGTTCACTGAATCACTCCAGTACCCACCCGTTTGACCGCACTCAAACACGGCGCGTCCCTCGTCTGGGGCCCCGAAATCGTAGACAAGGCCATACTGCACACGGAACGCGTCGTCGACCGTACGTACTCTACCCTCGGCCCGTCCTCCCACTCACGCCTATCCAGCGCACACCGGCGTCGTCTCCTACCACGGCAAGACGCGCGCCATCTTCACCACCCATCCGATCGAGAAACCCCATCTCATATACCAAATCGGTTCCGCATCCCCCGAACTCGCCGTCCAAGCAGCCAAGACCGTCGCACAGGACGTCTCAGGTATTGATCTCAACTGCGGTTGTCCGAAACCGTTCAGTACCCATTCGGGCATGGGCGCGGCTTTGCTCACCAATCCAGACCTCTTGTGCGCCATTTTGACGGCGTTGCGGAGGGAGCTTCCACCTCAGATCACCGTATCTGCAAAGATTCGTCTGCTGCCGACCCAAGAGGAAACGAAAAAGCTCGTCGAGAGGATCATCAGGACTGGCGTGAGTGCGTTGACGGTGCATTGCCGCACGAGGAACATGCGACAACGAGAGGCGGCCGTCGTGAATAGGCTTGGCGAAATCGTCCAGTTCGTACAAGGACTCGGCGTGGACATTGCCGTCATAGAGAATGGGGACTGTAAAGGGTGGGAGGACGCGAAGCGGGTAAAGAGGCTGACGGGTAGGTGCGATGCCTGGATGCATCCTCGTCTGACCGTTTCTCCAGGCGCATCGTCCGTGATGATCGCCACTGCTGCCGAGTCAAATCCAACGTGCTTTTCCTCGACACCTCTCATCGACGTAGAAACCACGCTCATACCATCGTATTTACGACTGGTAAGCCAATGCTCCAACGCGCACGTTCTCCCCCATCTCATGCACCCGCAGTCAAGATACCTAGATAACCACTGGGCGCTCACCAAGTTTTGTGTCAGCCAATTCAAAGCCCCTCGCACCGAACGCTCCAAAACCGAAGCGCACCGATTCAAAACCCACATCGTCACCGCAAAAGGATACGACGATCTTACCGAACTCGTCGGAGAATGGACCGGCGAGAAGGACTTTGCGGATATTGTCTCTGCCATCCAGACACGTCGACCGAGACTCCTCACGGTCGATGATCTACCGGCGGATCTCGATGCAGCGTCCGCGAAGAACGGGACGCTCGAGAGCGAGGCGGAGGATGCGTTGGAAGAGGAGTTGCGACCCGTCTCGACGCCGTCTGAGCGTCCGAATCCAGAACTCCCTTCGTTGTGGGCGCCGTTGGGTCCTAGCACACTGTTACGTATGCCGTTGCCCGCAGTCATCACTGGGAGTGACGCGATAACGCCATCACCCACCCCCAGAGCTGTTTCGCCTCGTCGATCGTGACGTCCTGTGGGGACGCTGTACCTGGTTTCAGGCACATATCGTTGATTGGTTACATATACTACATACACACAGGGCGCGGGACGCTAACAAGGGGTGAATCAAAATTTACTGTCTGTCTCGGATCTGACGTTGTACCTGGTCGAATGAATCCGCAGGCGACCGGCAATCAACCCGTTCCCGCATACACGTCAAAAACGCCTCATACAATCACCAAATTACCCCTGTGGTTCATTGCTCATGTGCCTCTTTACGCCATCCCGTCCGCCTTGTCATGAACCTCCTTTTCGTGCCTGGTAGGGTACTGGTGTTTCTGGCTTGGCTGCCAGCCGGATGATTGCCAGGGTTTGACGCCGGCACGGTACATTTCGTCGACCTACGCCGTTCGGTTCAGTCAGATCGCATTCTACGATGGAGTGATCCAAAGTACCGACCTCTTCTAAACTCAATCCCTTTGTCTCGGGGATCGCAAAGTAGACGTATACGTAGCCAAAGACGAGCATCCCGAAGAATATCAGTAAAATCAAGGGCCCGATTCTGTCAGCAAGAGAAGAGAGGGACGATCAGTACGGGGTTGACTACCCGATAATCGAAAGAGCGAGAGTGCCCTGCATAGAGAAAAAAACACGCACTTCTCCGCAATGCGAGGGGCAAAGAAAGAGAGCAAAAAGTTCCATAACCAATCTAGGATGCAAATGATGGCCCATCAATGCACGCACGTCCCAAAGCCGAGCGAGCGAGTGAGCGACGCACTCGTAGCACTACCCAGCGCGATGCACTTGGCCCGGACGCGCAACGGGAAGCTCTCCCCGAGGTACACCCACGGCGTCGGACCCCAAAACATTGAGAACCCAAACACGTGAAGGATCGCAAACGCGATGAGCGTGTCTCCGCCGCTCTTGTTTCGCTGCGTAAGGTCTGCGGCAGGCGTACCGGTGGGGGCGAGGGTGTAGTGGCCGACAAGCCCGGCGATGAGCGCGCAGATGGCTTCCCAGACAGCGCCAATCAAGAGGGACTGAAGCGGTGTCAGTGAGGATTGGATGTGGGTGCTGAGATGGGTAGATACATACGCGACGGCGGCCCCATGTTTCGATCAGGATGAGAGCCGGTATCGTTCCGACGACCGAGACAGCCCCAAGAATAGTCTGTATCACGTACGGGGAGAGCCTGTAACGTGTCAACAAATATGGAAAAGCAACACGCTACAACGACTTACTCAGTACCCGCACTTTGGAAGAACGTGTCTCCGTAGTAATCTTATCATCCCCAGTCAGGATCAATCACCCTAAAGGCGGTCGAAACATATCCAATTCGAACACGCACAATAAAAGTTTTGTCCGTTGAGCTGCTGGATGAACTGCAACATCATGCCGTTCCCCGTCCGCTTCCACAAGGCATTGCGGGTCGAGAAACACTCTGCCCACGTTGCCTTGCCGCCTTCGTTCTCGGCCCTGATCGCTTCCGCAAGTTCAGCAACGTGTGCTTCCACCGCGTCGGAGTCAACCGGGACAGAATTAAGCTCTGCGATCACAGCGCGCGCCTCTTCAGCCCGACCCGTGCCTAATAAATGACGCCTATTCGTAGATTACCGATCGCCAAACATGGGTATCAGATAATGCAACACGGGGGAAGAAGAGAAACCAACTCACGGCGATTCAGGCAGAAAAAAGGTGCCCGAGAGCAGAATGAGCCCCCACATCATCTGCAATCCGATGGGGATACGCCAAGAGGCTGAGTTGGGGATGGCATGTGTTCCGAGATCGATGATGAAACTCATGAATATACCAACGACCATCTGAAGTTGATATAGCACGAGCATCATCCCACGAATAGATTTCGGTGCAGTCTCGCCGTTGCAAAGAGGCACGATGGCTTTGGATGATCAATGGATGTGAGATTTTAGGATAAGGGCGGACAAACCGGACAATGCACCGACACCGAGGCCAGTGATGAACCGTCCTATTGTAATTTGAACAATCGAGTACGTGGTCGCTGTTTGGATCACTGCGCCGATGGTAAATATAGCAGTCCATAACAAGATGGACCCTCGTCGTCCCATGCTGTCTGTCGTGAATGCTTGTCCAAGAGAGCCGCTAGGATCATAATTACGCCATCAAACTACGAACGACAGGAACACTGGGGGCAACTTCTTACACGAATGTCCTGCACAAGCAGGAGGTTAGAAGTTAGGCAGTTCTGCACATACAAACAAAACCCACCCAGCAGACAGAATTGACGTTATGATACTCTGGCGCGAACTAGATAAGTAATATGTCCCGTCCGAGCTCACTTGGCCGAAGCGCCGTATGAAGTCAGGCATGATCAAGATTCCCTTGGAAGGAGCGTGAACACTCGCTCAGATTAAACGAAGTCAAAAGGTAGCTATACCGAGATCAAACCAATCTCGTAACCAAACAGGAAACCTTTCCAAAAAATTCAGTCTAGAAAGGTGAATGTATCGCATCATACATTGCTGTCCAACAGTGTAGATATGACTCACAAATGCTGGATGATGAGCGGAGTAGGTTCACCTCCTGAAAATTAAGTCGAAGCGTGAACACGCCATACAACCTTTCGGTGTGTATTCCTAGAACATACCGAATGCGACGAAAATAGCAAGCAGTATGGCTCGCCGATTAGTCGGAACGTGACTTGTCCCCGCCATAACTGACCAGCTTTTCCGATATCTTGGTGGGAGGGTAAGGTGAAGGATCGGAGGGAAAATGGGCCCTCCCCCTGGGCCACTGCTCTATATGAACAAAGTGTGACCATATGTTCATATGACAGCAGCAATCGACCCTGGCCGTGGCGAGCCGTTCTTGGAAGAGAGCATTATAAAAAGTAAACTCTGGTCATGTATACTGCGGTAGAACGCAGGATACTACCAAATGGCCCAGCCAGGTTGGGTTTCGTGGTATCTCCCTTGATCAGAGAGCACCGACCTTGAATCGACGATAAATAATTAGTGCGAAGTATTGAGTTCTGTAGGAATTAGAACATGCTGTCAGGTACTACTCTCAACACAGCAGCGTAACAGATTTGTATTGAATCAACAATTACCTAGACACGCAGTTAGGTACCAGTGCCATACAAAAGGTGAGTCCGCGTGTCTGGTAACGCCAATAAAAGTGACGTACTCTGGTGCATAGCATAGCAGGTTAGAGGTAAAATTTGTACAAATCTAATGCCTGATGAGTCGATGTCAGCACTGAGCACACGATGCTATCGACAATTATGAAACGCACAGTTCATGGTCTTGAACTGTCAAGTAAGGCCATATCTAACAACACAGCGAACGATGATCGTCGTTAGTTATGATGTCGGCGAGCACGCCAGTGTATTTCTGGTGAACACGATAACATTTGCCCACTTCGAGCGACTCAGAGTCGCCATGAAATTCACACGGATCACTCGCTGTTTCCAATCCTGTCCGATCGGCGCTTAATAACTTGCGCCGAGACAAACAAGTACTTGTTGGAAACGACGATCGAGCCTCCGGGAACGGTGAGGTGCTTGACAAATACCACATCTCGGAACTGACTTTCTTAGCTATTGGGTGAAATATTCAGAATTGCCACCGAACTATATATGTTGCGACGCAACATGATCCCTGGGACGGTCGACCTGACCCATAACTATCTCACTCTGGTCGCAGGAGCGGATTATCCCTTCCGATTCCCCGACAGATCTGAAGGTCCTTTTTCTTGTTTTCTGACTATTTTTTCCTTGACCAATCTTGATCCGGCTCTTGTCCTTCATTTCTATCCAACAGTGCTGGGCTTCAGGCTGAAATGCTTGCCCGCCGCGATGCGCATGATGAGGCTGCAGCACTCAAGGTCGCTATTTCTGCTTGTGAGCACCCCAATCTCGAGAAGTTGTTAAGTTAGTTCCATTTCTCACCCTATTCGCAAAGCGACATCCTTCGCAATCATGATCGTGGATTTCGTATGGCTTATACGCGATGAAGCTAAGTACGTATGGCCGTGAGTCGTCCCGTTACATGTGCAGTGTGCACTGATGGACGCATCGGCACCCCAGGAGGCTTCGTACATCCTGGATTGCCAGGATTTATGTGCTTACTAGGTATGTCGGTTTGGCAAGTCAAATGTGCGTGCGATATTGTTCTCTACGGAGCGCCTCTCGTGACACGTACGCGTTGCGTCTTGATAGATTTAACATCTGCTTTACTGTGCGGATGTATCTCGGCGTATATACTTCCTCCGCTGGATGCCTCGCCTGGTTTACGTTCCAAACGATCGTCATCCAGTTTCTTCTTGCATTTGTGGAAGGTTTACTCATGCATCGTCGTACGCTCTCCTTCAATCTATTCCTCAGAGCCTCGCTCATCCACAAAGTCTAGTCTACGCCCTCTTCTTGCACGATCGACTTATCTTGGTAATATTGATATCGTTTGCTGTCGGCCAAGTGGCTTCCATGGGTGTCAGCGCGGGTTTATCAATTCCATCGAATAGACACACAGAAACGTGTTTGCTATTGAGGAGCAACCCTGGAAATGCCTTTTTCAGGTAAGCTCTCCCTGATTCTCGCGCAACCGTTCTCTGTATTCATCCTTGAGGGTGTAGCGCAACGACGGTCACGACCAACATGATCATTTTCTTCATGACCTTCTGGAGGTATTTACGATTACCGACGAAATGGACACGTCAGGGCGTTGGGCGAGTTGTCATGCGGGATTCGGCGTTGTCGTTGAGCGCGATATCAGGTGAGAAGTGCTGGCCTCTGGTAATGGTCGTTGTTGTTGTTGCGATACTGATATCGATTGGTTAGTGATCATGTTATTTTTGACGCTTTGTTCCTTCCAGGTGATCAAGCCGACCATGAGTGGCAATATTACGTATTAGTGAGTGGAGCGTTCGAGAGTACTTTCATCGTATCTGACCATTTTCATGAACAGCTGGTTGGTATGCGTCCTCTGGATATCTGTAGGTCTTTAGGTATCGTTAAACGAATTCCCCACCTCAACATTGGTCAGATCGGTAGGATCATCGTGAATCATGAAAAACTACCGAGAGACGATAGAGAGCAAGAGGAGGGCAGCACCTGGAGAGGGACGTTACAGCTCACGTCGCAAATCGAGATGGGCCAGAGCACGTTGTCGTTGGATACCCAGAGTGGGTCGTCAGACGTGCCTTCGTCAAACACGCTACAGGGTTCGTTTTCGACTCCCATGACCAAAGCGAGTCAGATCTCGCCGTCGGGGTCCCTCATGAACTACAGTCTGCCGAATTGGTTTGGGAACCACTCATCCACCGATGGGCGCCGACATAGCTCGCAGCTGTCAGATACGAAGCCATCTGCGGAGTCCATATCCCATGCGAGCCGCCTCTCGTTGTCTACTGTCTGTGTGAACGACGGTGATACTCCGCAGACGGCGGATCACCCGCAGGCAGACGCAGATGCAGGTGGACGTGCGCATAGTCCAAGCCCAAGTCCTCGGCTGTCGAGTTCAGAGCCGCCACCTTCGGAAGCGTCATTATAATCTATGTATTTTTTTTTTAGTATCTCCGTCATGCTATCGTCACTTTCGTCGTCATGATGCTGTCTAGTGTGCCCGCAAAGACAAGGCTTCTACCCGTCTTGACGCGGGCTTTTTCGGAGGAACAATATTGGCACGCGATGGAACCGGACAATAGGGGGATTTGAAATTCGGCTCTTGTTCCGCCCTTCAACGTTGTTTGTAAATTAATGGATGCGACATCACTTAGGGGCTGGCCACTCGCTGGGATCATGCCGAAACAACTCAAGGCACAACCGTACTAAAGGCGACTCGTTACTTTCTTTCGTAGGGACAACGTTATGGCTAATACTAAGAGGTGAATCATATTTTTCTGTCTGGCTCGAATATCATAGAAGTTGTATGTGGACAAGCCCGAAGATCAAGGACGAACCGTTGGACCTGGTTGAATTAATCTGCAGCCTGGCGAACGGCCGGCGTGCAAGCTCAGTCTGACTAGATGCACCGACAGATCGGGAACGTCGTCCCATGGCTAGTCTCGACAGCGATCGCACGCGAATTTCGTGAGACACTCTCAAGGATTGGGTGAAAAGGAACCCGATCACTGATGAATCTACGGATGAGGAATTTGCAGATGACGAAGCTATGGAAGTTGATTGAGGGATATGTCGATACATAGCGGCAATGGTTGTAATCGGCGATCCTAGCATTCAGTAAGCCACAGGTAGCCGTTCAGTAACTTGAAAGCGAATGGTCAAAAAGAAGTTCTTAAAGGCTTACATACCCGGAATCACTGTTCCTCCTCGTCCTCCGTCACCGGTGCCTCCTCGTACCCAACCCAGATCACCTCTGAACAGTTCTCACAACCGACGAGATGCGTCCCATTCTCCAAATCGCCATGCATGATGAGGTACGTACCACCACACCGACATCTATGCCACCATTCCTGCGCCGCGTTTGCCATGCCCGCGGCGATCCTGTCTCGACGGTCTCCATAGTGGTAAACTCCTCGAGAGAGACGACCTGCGCCGGTCTCGGACCGCTCGAGCGAGCGTGCTCTTTCCGCCTCAACGCCACGTCGACCAACCCTTCCTCGAGCGATGGATCTGCAGTCGCGTTCACGACAACGACGCCATGATGACGTGGGCGAGACTGTTTGTCGGGATGGAGACGTAAGAGGGTACGATGGTAGGCGAGCTTGATGTCGTTTGGAGATGCATCTGGGGGGATTTGGAGCAGGGTGTAGAAATCGGACGGCCCAACTCTTTGGTCAGGAGAACTTATTTATTTATTGCTCAATCATTGGAACTGATCGACACGATAACACGACAACCTAACAAATCTATTGTTCGTGTCACGAAAACGCGCATACCGATATTATCGTTCCTCTGTTCATGATTCACCCTTCCGCCCTGTTCTTTCTCGTTCGGAAAATGTATTCCGGGCGGGATAATCTTGTATCTATATCCAATAAAAACCACACAACAAAGCAAGGTTTGGGCCGACACTCTGTTCCGCAGGTTTTTTTGTTCTTGTCTCAGGTGTGAGAAAACCCTCCCCACTATCGTGGGAGTCGGGGACTGCCGATTGTATGGTCCAGGTGGAGCGCACGTACCACAGCAACTCGTCCGAGACAGTTGTGCTTTTCTCGCGGTAGGCAGCCCCCTAAGTAGGAAAATAGTCGTTCTTATTCTTGTTCTTTTCAGACAACCACTCATCACAGAATTCCGTGTCCGTCCATAAACCAAGTGTCACAACACGGAAGTATTCACGCTCTATTGTTGGATCCGTGGATCAGATACTGGGGAGATCTTCAAGGTCAAGATTTCAAAGACGGAGGATGTCGCAACCCTCAAAGAGGCCATTAAGAACAAGACGCTAGCGACTCTTCATGAGGTGGATGCGCATACTCTCCGTCTTTACAAGCCTAGAAATCCCCTCCCCAGACCCTATAAAGATAATCTTAGCAAAATCAACCTGTCTGAGGATGGGGAACTCTTGCAGACGGTTGATAAGTTATCAGAGGTGTTCCCAGAACAACCACCCGAGCCCCACATCCATATCATAGTGGGTATGTAGCTTAGGCGTTACCCTTGCAGTCGATTCTGATTCTTGTTCTCCAGATGTGCCATACTTGATGATCGCTTGCTGGTTACGAGGCAGAACTCTCGACACCAGGTTTGACATTTCAATTCGAGCGAATGCAACCACGAGCCAACTTAAAGACCGCGTCAAGGAGGCGAAACCGATGCTTAAAAACGTAGACAGCGACTATATACGCTTATACAGGATATCAGGAGACAACGATGAAATCCAGCAGAGTCTTAACAGAATAGGTGACGGTAACCCACTCGATGGCCCTCTGCTGCCCAATTTCCTGGGGATGCCAGTTCTCGACCCTTTCCTTGTTGTTGTAGAAGATATCAGCAGCACCAGTAAGTTGACTTATGGTGTCTTTGACAATGCCCTCCTGATGTCTTGAAGGGAAACATGTTCTCGAAGCGGCTGATGAGGATTTGGCGGATCGGGTGAAGCGCGCAAAAATCGCGACCGACTCACCATCGAGTGTGGCGCATCCGCAAAGTTACCGAAACTGGCACAGAACCTCGAGGGACTTCCTCGACATCTTCCGTGGCAAGAAGGACGTTCCCGGGATACAGCACGTGTCATCTGCAGCTTTACTATTAGCTGTCGATCACTTTGCAGAGGAGATGTCACTTAGCTACCCCGATGAACTTTCAAGAAGGGACAAAGGTTTAACCGCTCTGACCGACATATTTCGCGCACGTACCGAGGACCCCCATTGGATGTTAGTGGCAAAGAGCGTCAATGGCAAAGCCACCTCAAACGACGTTATCTGCGGACCACACCTTGCAGCGTCCTGCGTTGCAGACTTCAAAAACGAGCCGGCCAATGTCACTAGTATTCCGTATGTGGAACTGACTGGCTATTTTGCCCACTCGGTCGGTGAAGCAATTAAACAAGCTGCGCCCACAGCGCTGATTCGCCATTGGAACTTTCCATGCCTCGGGCTAACCATCGTCGGTACGTTGCACATTATGTTCGGATTTCACGCGCAGCTGACGATCATGTACTGCAATAGGCCACTATGTTACCTTTTATGCTGTGATCTATTTCGGGGAATGGCGGGTAGTTGCCCTCACGCCCGGGCTGTCGTGCATTCGTGCTTCAGGTGACGGTGACGACCGGATCGCACTGTACAATGCCTTCACAGCAGCTAGTGTCCTCCTTGCTCACATCCACGATCGAGCCAGCATGGAGATGGCATGTGACCCCACTCTCCACATCCAAGAGAACCGACGCGAATTACCTCCTATTTCAAGTCTAAAATCCCCCTTTTCTGACACCCGCATCGAGTTCGAGATTCTCGCACCTTTCCCTGGCACAGCTGTTCCCGGCCGGCACCTTTACACTGCCAAGAGGACTGGCGGTGACTATAAGGAAGAAATCGTTGTCAAATTTACACGCCGTTACTCAGATGAACTGCACATCTTTTGTGCGGAACAAGGACGTGCGCCAGCCCTCCTGGGCTTTGAAAGATTCCCTGGGGGCTTCTTCGGCATAGCGATGGAGTTGGTTCAAATCGTTTCGCCGCATGATGAAAAGCGTGGAGAATTGGGGAAGCAGTTGAAGGCCCTTGTTGCTTCTTTCCATGGTGAGGGTCTTGTCCATGGCGACTTACGGTCCCCGAACATTGTCTGCAATAACCAAGGGGTGGTGGTAATTGATTTTGACTGGGGTGGAAAACTTGGAGAGGCGTCTTACCCAATCAGTCAGCTTAACCCTGATCTGACAACCGGACGAGACAGCACCGATCTGAAGATTACCAAAGAAGATGATATCCGGGTCTTGAACAAGACATTGAAGTACTTACAGTGGGAATGAGGTTGGGCTAGTTGAGTTTACTTTTCGTCTTTGCATGCAATGATTCAGACTTGCCATTACAATATTCCTGTGAAAACTACTATGTAAACCCCACTGGCATACAGTCACATGTATGATCGTAGTCCCTGTATAGAGCGTGGTCCAGTTCTTTCGTGTGGCACCCCAGGAGGCTTCGTACACCCTGGATTGCCATGTGCTTACTACTAGGTATGTTGGTTTGGCCAGTCAAATGTACATTGCAATTCTGTTCTCTACGGGGCGCCTCTCGTGACGCGCACGCGTTGCGTCTTGATAGATTTACAGTAAGTAATGGATGCGACATCACTTAGGGGCTGGCCACTCGCTGGGATCATGCCGAAACAACTCAAGGCACCACCTGAACCGTTTACATTATGTACTACACGTCGCTTTCGTAGGGACAACGTTAGCCTAATACTAAAAAGTGAATCATATTTTTCTGTCTGGCTCGGATACGAAGTTGTATGTGGACAAGCCCGAAGATCAAGGACGAACCGTTGGACCTGGTTGAATTAATGTAAACGGATCTGCAGGCGAACGGCAATCAACCCGTTCCCGCATGCACGTCAAAAAATGCGTCGTACGATCATCACATTACCCCTGTGGCTCACTGCTCATGTGCCTCTTTACGCCATCTCGTCCGCCTTGTCATGAACCTCCTTTTCGTGCCTGGTAGGGTACTGGTGTTTCTGGCTTGGCTGCCAGCCGGATGATTGCCAGGGTTTGACGCCGGCACGGTACATTTCGTCGACCTACGCCGTTCGGTTCAGTCAGATCGCATTCTACGATGGAGTGATCCAAAGTACCGACCTCTTCTAAACTCAATCCCTTTGTCTCGGGGATCGCAAAGTAGACGTATACGTAACCAAAGACGAGCATCCCGAAGAATATCAGTAAAATCAAAGGCCCGATTCTGTCAGCAAGAGAAGAGAGGGATGATCAGTACGGGGTTGACTACCCGATAATCGAAAGAGCGAGAGTGCCCTGCATAGAGAAAAAAACACGCACTTCTCCGCAATGCGAGGGGCAAAGAAAGAGAGCAAAAAGTTCCATAACCAATCTAGGATGCAAATGATGGCCCATCAGCGCACGCACGTCCCAAAACCAAACGGACGAGCGACGCACTCGTAGCACTACCCAGCGCGATGCACTTGGCCCGGACGCGCAACGGGAAGCTCTCCCCGAGGTACACCCACGGCGTCGGACCCCAAAACATTGAGAACCCAAACACGTGAAGGACCGCGAATGCGATGAGCGTGTCTCCGCCGCTCTTGTTTCGCTGCGTAAGGTCTGCGGCAGGCGTACCGGTGGGGGCGAGGGTGTAGTGGCCGACAAGCCCGGCGATGAGCGCGCAGATGGCTTCCCAGACAGCGCCAGTCAAGAGGGACTGAAGCGGTGTCAGTGAGGGTTGGATGTGGGTGCTGAGATGGGTAGATACATACGCGACGGCGGCCCCATGTTTCGATCAGGATGAGAGCCGGTATCGTTCCGACGACCGAGACAGCCCCAAGGATAGTCTGTATCACGTACGGGGAGAGCCTGTAACGTGTCAACAAATATGGAAAAGCAACACGCTACAACGACTTACTCAGTACCCGCACTTTGGAAGAACGTGTCTCCGTAGTAATCTTATCATCCCCAGTCAGGATCAATCACCCTAAAGACGATCGAAACATATCCAATTGGAACACGTACAATAAAAGTTTTGTCCGTTGAGCTGCTGGATGAACTGCAACATCATGCCGTTCCCCGTCCGCTTCCACAAGGCATTGCGGGTCGAGAAACACTCTGCCCACGTTGCCTTGCCGCCTTCGTTCTCGGCCCTGATCGCTTCCGCAAGTTCAGCAACGTGTGCTTCCACCACGTCGGAGTCAACCGGGACAGAATTAAGCTCTGCGATCACAGCGCGCGCCTCTTCAGCCCGATCCGTGCCTAATAAATGACGCCTATTCATAGATCACCGATCGCCAAACATGTGTGTCATATGATGCAATACAGGAGAGCGAGAAAACCACCCACGGCGATTCGGGCAGAAAGAAGATACCCGAGAGCAGAATGAACCCCCATATCATTTGCAAACCGACGGGGATACGCCAAGAAGCCGAGTTGGTAATGGTATGTGTTCCAAGATCGATGATGTAACTCAGGAATAAACCAAAGATGATCTGAAGCTGATATAGCACGAGCATCATTCCACGAATAGTTTTCGGTGCAGTCTCGCCGTTGTAAAGGGGCACGATGGCTTTGGATGATCAATGAACGTGAGATCTTAGGACAAGGGGGGGACAAACCGGACAATGCACCGACACCGAGGCCGGCGATGAACCGTCCTATTGTAATTTGAACGATCGAGTACGTAGTTGCTGTTTGGATCGCCACGCCGATGGTGAATATAGCAGTCCATAACAAGATGGACCCTCGTCGTCCCATACTGTCTGTCGTGAATGCTTGTCCAAGAGAGCCGCTAGGATCATAATTACGCCATCAAACTACGAACGGCAGGAACACTGGGGGCAAACTCTTACACGAATGTCCTATACGAGCAGGAGATTAAAGAACAGAGGGTTCCGCACATACAAACAAAACTCACCCAGCAGACAGAAGCGACGTTATGATACTCTGGCGTGAACTGGACAAGTAATATGTCCCGTCCGAGCTCACTTGGCCGAAGCGCCGTATGAAGTCAGGCATGATCAGGATTCCCTTGGAAGGAGTGAACACACGCTCAGATTAAACGAAGTCGAAAGGAGCCTTACTGAGATCACACCAATGTCGTAACCAAAAAGGAAACCTTGTCGGAGAACTCAGTCTAGGAAGGTGAATACATCGCATCATACATCGTTGTCAACAAGGTAGATATGACTCACAAATGCTGGACGATGAGCGGAAAGTAATCACCTCCTGAGAAATGAGTCAAGTATGAACACCCACGCGACCCTCGTGTGTCTCTCTAGAACATACCGAACGCGATGAAAATAGCAAGCAGTATAGCTCGCCGATTAGTCGGGACGTGACTTGTTTCCGCCATAACAGATCTGCTACTCTGACACCTTGGTGCGAAGGCAAGGTGAGCGGGGGAATCAGAAGGCAAGGCAATTCTCCACCTTAGCTATCGCCCTATATGGGCATGGAAAGTCTGACCACATGTTCATATCACAACAGGGACTGAGGTCAGTGGGCGGGCCGGGCTTGGAAGGGAGCATTATAAAAGCCGCGGAAGAACCATATACCCCGGTCATGTGCTTTGTGTACTGCGATAGAATGCAGGATACTCCCAGAGCCCAACCAGGTCGAGTTTCATAACTTGTCCTGTGATCAGAGTGCGCCGACCTTGAATCGACGATAGGATTTTCAACCAACGATGAATCCGGGGCATTGAGGTCATGGTCAACGCTGGACAACCATGATAATTTAGGATAGTGTGGGTTGTCAAAATACTTCCACGTATGATCGCCGCCTTTAGTCTGGGCCCGTTCTGGAGCCCCGCACACATGCCGCGTGAACGGTACACGGATTACGATGATCATGTGCCAACTTCCGTTGAGACATGTGATTCAAGTCGGCCCAGGACACCTGAAAGGCTGAAACAGTGATACAAGGCACAACACAAAACTAATGCCTCTCTCGTCCCGCGGTGCATGAAGAGGTGTTCCATGACATAAGGTCAGTCGTAAGCCACTCAGATGGACCATACAATTATACCTAATCGTAGGAGATTGGAAGTCTCGATGAACCTTGATGCACGGCATTCGTTGGGAAGCGTGGGGACCCTTTTGAGCTTGTCCGATATGCCAGGGTTTCAATCTGACACACGTACTTCAACTCCGCCGTCCAAGATGCTGCACCCAAGGGTGTCGAGTCGGACGACTAGAAGCAACGTAAGAACAATAACGTTCGCACCTAAAATTGACTAGACTGATTGCAGTGTCCTTCAATGACCAGGAACGGTACTGGTAACGTTACCTGTTAAGCGAGTTTCAGAGCGTCGTCACTAGACATACTTGCGCGTGAGGAGAAACTTGAAAAAAACGTTTCAAGTCGCCGGATACTCGCTGTGCAGCTGTGCGCATATCGACCTGTACCTGCCCAGATGGCCGTGCCGGCCCCGCAGACCATTCCTGGAGTGACTCCTGAGTGTATCTGTTTGCGAGCGCTTGTTCGAGAAAAAGGTATCTGCCTGGAAGGAAAGGTGAGCTGACACATGGCGACGCACGCGATCGCCCGGAAGTAGTCACGGAAATGTACGTCCGAGTCGGAGTAGGACGCCCATTGAGATGTCGGAACACTGGCAGCTGCGACATGAGCAGCCCGTGAACTGAACGTAGAGGATGTGTCGGGAAGACAATAGCCGGAATTAAGCGTTGGAACAGTGGCGAACAGAATACATATGAATATGCCACGCAAGCACGATGGCAGTCGCGGCGCAGTCCAAGGACACTCATTGAATTGGAGGTGGCACGTGAGTGGATGATATCCCAGTTTGGACTGTTTCTCAGCTGCCTTATTTCCCCTCCCCGTCTTCCCAACCCCACCCAAGAGCGTCTTGCTCCCCCTCCCTCTCCTCCTCGTGCTCACTGTCGCCAACGATGATGAACGTCCCCCTCGTCCCGAACCGCCGCAGATCCATGTCCGATCCCTTCTGGGCCGTGCTTCAGCCTCCCCCAAACGAGTCTCCCGCAGATCGCGACCGCAGGCTCGTCGCCGAGTTCGAAGCAAAGCGTGTTAGCGATGGCATCGACGAAATGCTCAGACAGGAGAAGAAGGAGAAGCGGATGAAACAAGAGATCAAGATACTGCTCCTCGGTCAGAGCGAGAGCGGCAAGAGCACAACGCTCAAGCGTGAGTACCTCTGGAACTTGGCTCCTTTCACACTTCCGCTGTATTTCCCTTGTATAACACGCTCCTTGTTCCGGTTACTTGGTCTCTGTCAGCTGGCCCGTGGCATGTGAGCGCCGAACCCGGAGAACAGAGCTGAGACTGCGCCCAAACGGCCCTATGAGCGAGAAATACTTCCTTTTTTGGATTCATGATATCGTTGCCCTTTTGTCTTCTCCACCTCATCTCCTGTGAGACGGATGCTCACGACAGATGCAGAATTTCAATTAATGCATGCCCCAGCCGCATTCCATGCTGATCGTATAGCGTGGCGTGCTGTAATATACCTGAATCTCGTCCGTTCCGTTCGCAGGCAGGTACACCCCTCGCTTTATCTGTTCACTTATTGATATCCCTTTAGAATTTTGGACGCCATATCCCCAGACAGTGAGGATGATGACCGCGATGAACTTGATTGCACGCCGCGTCCGAGACATAGACGTCAGAGTACCCGGGTTGCCGAATACGAACAGTACCGACGGGCACTTGAGCCTCTCAAGGAGCTGGAGGAACGCCTAATACGAATGCTCTCTTCGCCAGATGAAGACGAACCGACACGAACGCCTCCTGCGAGACCTGACTGGAGCAATACAACCGCCAGTCAAGGTACGGTCACCAAGAACGGGCGTCCAGCTCCTGTCATCACCATCCCTCCTCGTCAGCCCTCTTTCCCTCTTTCTCCCGTGTCACCCACATCGTCCCCCGGAGCCTCGAGCAACGGCTCTTCCAAATCGAAGCAGTCCGAAGTCAGCGTTCACTATAGGTCTAATTGGAAGAAGGCCTTTTCTCTCGGTAATAAAATCAAAAGCCCAAAAAGTGCCCATACAAACGAGATCGAGGGATGGTGGGACGACCCATCAGATCCTGTTCATGTACTCAATGCATGTGCCCAAGCAATGCTAGCTCTTTGGAAAGATACCAGCGTCAAGCAACGACTACGTGAAAAGGAGCTAAGAGTAGAAGAAAGTGGTGGCTTGTAAGTGATACCGTCTGCATTTTCATTGTCTGGCGCCCACTAATTTCATTTCATCAGTTTCTTGGATGAGATCACCCGCATAACTGCTCTGAGATACTTCCCGACCGACCGTGCGTGCCTCTTTTCGAAAAATGACCATGTAGCGAGACTCAGCTGTCCCTCAGAGGACGTTTTGAAGGCCCGCTTGAAAACTCTGGGTGTTGTTGAATATACCTTTTCAATTCCCGATCCTCCACGGGTCAACGTTGACTGGAAAGTATATGATGTCGGTGGCGCGCGCAATCAACGCCATGCCTGGGCGCCATATTTCGAGGACGGTAGGCCATGGAACAACGTAATGTTTACCTTCTGATCTTATCTACGATCAGTGAACGCGATCATATTTTTGGCGCCAATCTCGGCATTCGATCAGGTCCTTGTAGAGGTAGGGTAGAACACCTTTGGGTGTTCCCTCCTACTTACGGTACCTCGCGTGTAGGATCCCAAAGTGAATCGGCTAGAAGATTCGTTTCTGCTGTGGAGATCTCTTGTTTCCAACAAGCTATTGATGGACGTCAGCATCATACTTTTCCTAAATAAAATCGATCTTTTACAGGTAATTATTTCCAGATCTCACATCTCACAGCTGATGGACATTTGTTCCCAGGCAAAACTGAAGGCTGGTGTCCGCCTTAAAGACCACTTAATCCAATATGGCGATCGGCCTAACGACTTCGAGAGCGTGTCGAGATGTGAGTCGTTGCTTCTTCTACCACGGCAACACATTCACATTTTTTTAGACTTTCAGAATAAGTTTTCGGTTATACACCAAGAATTTTCTGTGAGCAAGTCTAGAGAACTCAAGAGTGAGGTCACACTATCACCCGTACACCTTCTGTCTGATAGCACCTCAGTACACTTTACCTCTGTCACAGATACCAGACGGACTGCTACGATCATGCAAAGAGGTGAGTACGGGGGGCCCACCACTCGTTGTGCTGACAATGAGATGTGTGCAGTACGAGAAATCATCATCACAGCCAACCTAAAGAGCGTGCAGCTCATGTAAAACCTCGTATCCCGCTTCATTTCACCATTGTCGGACTCATTCGTAACCGTGGTTTTTGCATCTTATAACACGATATACTATAATTTGTTTCTCTGGGCTCGTATATATTTCATGCACTTCTTCATTCAAACGAAACGACTTACACTGCCTTTTTTTAATGTGTTGCCCACTCGCTCATTTTGGCCATCCATATGTATACCTATCTATTAGTTGATAATTCCTTGTTCCGATGGCCATGCATTACATACACGTCGGAACGCAAAAATCAAATAGTGTACACTTGCCGGAATCCAAAAAATTTTAACGCAACCCATATTATAAACACATTCATACCGTATGCATGCAATAAAATAAGAATTTGTTCAATGGAGACGCCAAGCGTGACATCCGGCAGAGATATCTCACCTATTACGGGAAGGATACTTAGCATATAGCACACTGGTATGGAGTTGGTGTGCCTGCATTAATTGCCAGGGACCATGTGTACATGTTTGTTACAATTATATGACAGATAATTTGGATAATTGACACCAAAAATTATAGAGTACACATTGCCTGAATGTACAATGTATATACCAGACACTTGGATACTTCGAGTGGCGAGCGCAAGTCGGGCACGGGTCATGGCGTACGAAAACTCACACGGTTTTCAAGACTTGGTGCTCGCCTCTCCTTTGTTTCGCTCACCTCTCCTTGCCTCTTGCCTTGCCTCAACGTGTCGCTCACACGGGCTCGGCTTTGCTTCACCCTCACCCAAGGCTCGTCACTGATCACCCTGCCCTCCCCTCGTCCTCAAATTCATTCTCCTGCCCTCATCTCGCGCCGCAACCCATGAGCATGAGCATGCATGCTCACTCGCGCACCATTGCCTCCACTTGCCGTGCCCTGCCGCGCACCGCGCGTGCGCACACACTCTGCTCCTGCCAGTTGCCGATAATGCCCACGACGTTGCAAGAAGTCGCCATGGTGGGGAGAATGGAAAAGGAGCGCGAGAGAGAGGAACTCAACGAAAAAGAGGTACGATCGATCGGATGACGCAGCCACATCGACGCACTCCATTTGCTGTGCCCGGCATCTCCACCGCACCTGCGACATGTGCTCAAGCACACGCTCCGCTCCCGCCAGTCACGGGTAGAAATAACATAGCATACATGTTGTAATCTAAAAACATTGTATGATCCGAGTCTATGTGTGATGTATATCTACAAAATACTGGATCCATGGGTAACAGAAGATGTAGCCCGTATAGTACGACGCACATGCGCTGACAGGTTCCACTGTATGTACATGGTATAGTAGCTGTATGTACATTGTATAATAGCTGTATACACACTATAGAAAGAGGGTCCAATCAACTCATGAGATTATTTTAAATTATGTCCTGCAATAATGCCGGAATCCAAGACATGTACATAATCTACATATTGGCTCCATAATCGCCAAAAAAAATGTTGGTTGTACAATTTTTACAAACCGACGTGTAGACACTGGAGTATCAGTAATTCCCTGATGCCCCATAGAACTTCTTGACGAGGCGCCGTGAATGAGGATAATGAGCACAAGGTAGAATATACATTCCATTGATACTGTTACATTGCGTCGATTATTTCCTTCAGCTTCACCTCGTCTAAGATCTCAAACCCTTTTCCAGGTGTGACTTGTGCGAGCTGGACGTTGTGATGTTCAAGCTTCTCCTCCATTACTTGCTTCAGTACCTGCAGCGTCAGCTTTTGGGCCTCCAGAAGGGTGATTTGCTAGGGCGATGTCAGCTAAGCAACATGTTAATGCAGCGGGACGACTACCTTGTACCACTTGTCCTGAAGCTCGCTTTGTGCAGCCTCTGAACCAGAGCCAATCGCTTTTGCATCGTATCGCATAAACGTCCCCGAAGGATCCGTG
>JAHZSR010000276.1:0-23343 GCA_025782845.1 Boletus coccyginus | reverse complement strand
GTTCCTCTGTTGTACTGTTTCATACCCCTGATATTCTATACCAGGCCACCATTATATCCTAAAAGAGCATTGATCATAGGAATCTTAACCCTCCACCATCTCCACCCACCTCCGCTCCTTTAGGTGACCCTATCAGGTCTGCCAGACCCTTGCCACTTTTCAAAACATATCAAACTGTCATAGACTAGGCTATAGCTGAGTGTCTAAAGGCAGCAACAATGGGGCTTGTTGAATCCACAGTTTAAAAAATTATCAATGCCTGTGTTTCCCATCTGACAGAATTTATTGAGTCTCACTTCGTGATATTGATGCCTTCATGGCTCAACCTGCCATGCAAGGCCCATCAATGTTGTTCTGCACCTCATGAGGGAGACTATGATGGTGACGATGATCATGATACTGGAGAAGATGCCATAGTACAAAGATGGAAGAAGCCTGGGCCACAAGGGAGGATGAATCATTTGCATATAAGCTGATACTTTCAGGAAGTCATCAACCCTTGTAATTTGTGTAGATGGCCATTCGTGCTTACCTTCAGCAAAAGCAAATCATTCCATCTGGCCCCAAAGGTGAGCTCCCTACTTCAGCCCCAGTTGATACTGTATGCATATTCAATCAAAATGGCATTTCACCCCCATTGCTGGAAAATATCATGTTAGATTGGCACTATAGCCTGCTGACCTCATCAAGGTGGAACTCTGAAGTCATCTCTATTCTATCACTCTACTTCTACAACAACCTCAAAGGTGGCACATACTGAGATGTCATCTTTGATGAGCAAACCATGAACCTCCAAGTTATTTGTAAACTGTATGAGCGAAAACTAGTTTGAACACACCAAGCTCACCAAACACAAGCTAGAATCAATATCATTGCTGCTGATGAGCAAGTCCAGGTGATGGTCCAGATAGCTGCAAAGAAGAAAAACTGTTGGAAAGGTGACAAAATAATTGCCTGTCGCCACAAGGTATGTTGTACTGTTGACAAGCCTTTCATTTTTGCTCGTAATAGCTCTAAAGACTCTCATGAGGCACAAAAAAATTGCATCACAGAATTGCTCTCGAGATTCTGACAAATGGGATGCCATTCACAAGATTATTGATGAACTTGGTGCCAAGGGTATGAGTAGTAACAAGACTGATTGTCCTGCCACTTCGAAGCCAAAGGTCCTGCAGTGTTTGGAGCTTCCTTGAATTAGTCCTGCTGTTTCTCATTTATTCTAGTCTGTGGAGACTTATGAATCAGCTCTTAGAACAGAAAACATACTGAAACAGATTGGTAATTCATCATTGAAGCATCATTGGAAGGCAGAGAGGAAAGAAGTGAGATTGACCCCAGTGCTGGGCCTTCTTTGTAATTGGTACAACAACAGCTGGTTTCAAGGGTTGACTGCTGGGACTCATTTGATGCTCTTTGTCAGAAAGGACATCATCATTCCTAGTTTGGTGAGTCCAATATACTCTGCATCCAAACCCCCTGTTTATGCAGCATGCAAGAGCCTTATGCCTCTTAAGTGGAGTAGTTGCCCACTAGTGGCACCCTCTGGGGACCATTGAGTGGCCCCATGAGTGGACTCCTAATATGCCATTCATGTATATTATCAATTGATTCTTGAGTCTGCATACAAACTATTTTTGTAGTCATTTTCTAAATATGTTTGTCCTATGATTGGCTTTCCAAGTCTGGAACTGCATACCTGACAGATGTAAACTTTGTCTCAAATATGTTATGACCATGTATCATTATATTATCCTAAATAACACTTCCAGTTTGTATTCATATTATATTTTGTATATATTCTGGCTATTGTTTCCAATCTGACAACTCTACATTGTCAAATGAAAAAGGCAAGCCTATTTTAGATAACATTGTGCTTCACATGTTGTGAGATCATGAATATGTGCATATCCATGAAATTTTCCATGATGTACTTATTTATTTGTAAGGTGGATAAATTTATAAACTTAGATGCAATGTGTTAAGAGATAAGTATCTGGTTTGCTGAGTAAACATTTTCAGCTGTGTCTCAGGTGTCAGTGTTCACTTTCACCCTTATGTATTCATGACACTCTCTTCATTTAAATTTGCCTGATTAGACCTGACTATTTAGCTCATGTTGTCACTTGCCATACAAACAAATGTTTCACCACTGGAAATATTTGCTGGGAATCAATGAAACAAAGTTCTTGAGTATAAAAGCCAGCCTGGCCCTTAGGCTTTCCACAGTTGGAGTTCCATTTGTACTCATCATCCTCCATCTAATTTTTACATTGAACACCACTTCAATGACATGCTTGCCAAACTAAGTTGTTCTTACCCCCAGGCTAACATACACCAATGTAACACTGACTGAGACTGGCATCCAGTAGCTTTCTCACCTTTTTCCTTGCCTATGTCTCTGTGCTGGTAATCACAGTATCAGAATCTGACATTGCGGGTGTTTTGAATCTGTGCCTGTCAACTTTATTATTAGCAAGGGTGACCCTACCCACATTGACCTCCTCTTGATACCCACTTCCCTAAGCAGCATATCATCACCAACAACATAGCCATTGAACCACAGTTTCTTGCAACAGTTCCAGAGTGTTACCTCAGGGTATTACCCTTCTTTTGCAACTGCTGATGAGCTTATTCATTGACATCACTCACTAGACTATACTAATTCATTGCAACTGAAGTCTGGTATGTGCTTTTTCTGCTTTGTTACACTAAGTGATGTCTGAACACATGAACGTTAACATTGTTTTCCTTGTCGTGGCCGCCAATGATGAATCTATCAAATATGCTTGTAGCAACAACACCACTATTGTTTGAGTGCATATTGGTGGGAGGTTGTTGGCAATATCTTGAACTCATTGATGTGTACAACAAAACAAGTATTTTATCATATAGCGAATTATAATGAATCATGTATTTTATGTGACAATGAGAGTACTATTGAGTAGTGCTGATTGGAGGTCATCAAGCATGGTCCCTTAGTGCATGTACTGTGATAGAGGCTATAATGTCAATCAGAGCACCAACTTGAAAGGGTCAAGTTGAGTCCAATATTTTTCCAGAACTCTGATTGCCATAAAGTGTATGCAAATGGTCGAAAGTTTGATCAAGCAAATACTGTGGTGAGTGTGTATGAGGGGTGGAAGTGGACAAAAGTTCCTTTGGTGTGGGGCCATCATAGCCACACTCTTGTTTTCCCATCTGATTGTCAAAGTCCTTTCATACTTTCATTTTTCCATTTTTTCATTCACTTTCACATTTCATTTATGTAATAGCTAGGATTCCCTTTTTGTAATGTCAGCTACTCTTTTGAGATGCAATACACCCAGATAGGTATCCATAATACAACTTTGATTGAAAGCTTTGGGAGCTAGGGGTGCATGGAAGACCTGATGGGTGATTTTTCAAGCCCCTCCACCCTCTTAAACCACTACTACATCCACTGACTGTAATCCAGTACTTTTTTCATTAATTGCTACTATATTTCTCTAACTCATTGTCATACACAACTGAATAGATAAGCTCTTGCCTGAATCCATGTCTGGACTCTGAACATGAGACAGTTTGAATATACCATACTCACACCAGAACTCAGTGTTGCATAGCAGTGAATGAGCATTGCACATCTTGTCCGAGTCTAGATCATGCCTTCCATTAATAGGGCCTATTGAGTCTGGTTAAATGAGTGAGCACTACAAGCTTGCATTCACTTGATGCTACCCCAGGTAGGAATTCTCCATCAATGCTGACTTGGGTGTGACCAACTTTTTGGAAGGACATCTATTGTGCTGACAAATATGTATCACATAACTTTCCAAAATGAAAAATGAAACAATGAAATGAAAACAAAAGTGTAAAGAAAAGCAAAAAACAAAAGAGCAAGATTGAAAATTGAAGATTGAGAATGAATACAAAAAAGGAAAATGAAAACCCAACATGAAAATAAAAAAACAAAATGGTGAAAAGACAAAAAGGCAAATACAAATACAAATTGAATCGCTGAATGTTATTTAGCCCAACCAATCCCAAAAAAAACCTTTGTCTGACCTGGTCTGTCATAAGTGTGACTCTTTAACTCAGTTCAGTATGAACTTGCAGTTGTTACTTACCTCACTTAACTGCCAAGTGCAGCAAACTCCAAGTTGCCATTGGTCATGCAGGATTGTAAAGATTCAGGCTCAATCAGCTTGGGCAATTGAACTCCTTCCTTGAAACCTAAACCACAAGTGACCAAGCTTCTGGCTAGTTCACCAGCAGGAAATGAGCTGGGGCTTTTAGAGTTTAAATTTTACTCCCTCTATGTCTCTTGTTGCTCAACATCATCAACACATTCTTGTTACCCCTTCTACCAACAACACTTTTCATCAAGTCCTCCATGAGATCAAAGCAATTGCTGTCCTTTGTGGGTACCATGCACTTCGTCTGATGTCCAACACCTATCCAAAGAAGCCTCACACCTTATGGTTGGACCATGAAGTCAACTCACTGCTCAACTTCCTCTATACTCATTGAGAGAAGCTTGGAGATGCAGGTGTGTTCCCACTCACCATATATCATGAAAGAGTGCATTACTTGGGAATGACAAGATCTCATCTACCATTTCATCAAAGTGGGAAAATGTATGTTCTTTCCTTTTTCACTTCTCCCAGTATTGTATTGATGTAATTCCTAGCTAAAACAAATCTACCTATCAATCCAAACATACCTTAGACATTTGGGAACTCATTGAGACAATATGAATGATGCAAATATCTGTTCTTGCTCCGAGCTTGAGAATTGGAACCAATAAATACAAATAACAGTATGGCCTGGGGCCCTGGATAGGAAATCTTGATTTTATCTCATGCCTCATCTGCACAGGTTGGCCACTGTATGGTTCCATTCAAAAACAAGGGCTAGTGTTTTTATGACAAAGTTCACAATATCTTTCTAGTGGGTCCAGTGGAAGTCACAGGAACCAGCACTTTTATGCCACTGCAGTCATCTGGCTGGGACTAGCTTGGGGAGGGGGGCTGGAATGATGCACTCAAGGAGTATGATCAAGTCGAAGGTTACAGTGATGATGATGATGTGCAAGCTGCATCACCCAGATCCCAACCTACTGCAATTTCATCTCAATCAAAGAGAAGTGTAGCCAGTTGACTGGGAGCTATAATAGCCCCTGAACTACCTGACCTCAATCATAGGTTCACATTGGTGGAACTCACTGATGCAGTTGATATATATGAAAATATCCTTCCTTCCACTTCCTTATCAATTTTGTCATGGTTCACAAAGCACCGTGTCATATCTCAAGTGTCTGAACAGCCCTGGATCCCTCTAACTCAGAGTCAGTAGGATATTAGCTGGTATACACCACCATCACATGCATTCCACCCTTCCCAATGACAACCCACTCCTGCTATCTCATTCCATTCATCTGTCTAGCAATTAATTGCTTCATCTTCATGTCCCAGCAAAAGAACTTGGGCCAACCCAAAGCCTCCTAGTGACTCAGCTCCAATGGCAGTCATCACTGGCCTTAGTGGCACACTCCATCGCATAGCTGACATTGTTAGTGATACCAAACCTTCTGTGGACAAACAGCCTGCAGCCACTGCCCCATTGATCTCAGCCACCATTATTACATCCATCGATGTCATCCCACTCCTGCAATCTGACCATGCACTATCGGTGGATGCTAGAACATATCTCATTGATCTTTTTATGAAGAATTCAAAGATTCTTCATATCTACATTCTACTAGATGCAAAAGCTCACCACTGATTTGCTGAGCTACAATATGCAAAACATACATCCAAGGATACTACCCATCCAGCTGCCGCCCCACTCATAAGTTCCTCAATATACATTGCCACCTCCTCTAGCTCTTCTATCCAACATCCACCTGCACCTGCATGCAGCAACAGCTTCTTCTTTGACTTTGGCAACTTTTCAACTAACTTTGCAACTACCGAGTCATCAGAAAATATTTTGTCTTCAAGTGTTTTTATGCTGCCCTTGTTATCAGCCAGCTATGCACACACCATGCTATCAAGCTATATGAACACATCTTTGGATATCTACATACCCCCTTCATCGGACTATGCCACATCGTTGGATACCTACATACCCCCTTCATCGGACTATACCACACTGTTGGGTACCTACATACTCCCCTCATCAGACTATACTACAATATCAAATCTTCCTGATGGGAAGGAAGGAGACACCATGAATCAGTATATTTATACCAGTCAAGAAGAGGGTTATGATTTGTACTAGCTCTATAATGATATTGTTCACTATATTATTGTCTATGTTAATGTAGTTCTCTTGTACTCACAATACAAACATGTTCTTTGTTTCAGGATCATACACAATATATGTTGTTCTACTCATCATCCTGACCACTCCAAAGATGAATAATCTATATGTAATCTTGCCACATTGCTGTAGCAATCCTGTCATGCATAGCATGTGCCTCCACACTACCCTCATTGTTTGCAGCTTTCCCTGGGACATAATCAATGCCACTCCCAGCACTGTCATCAGGGAGCAGGTCATCAGGATTTGGATCAACTTCAGAATCATGAATACACATGAAGTTGTAAAGTGCACATAGTGTAGCTGGAATACATGCTTGAGCTTTCATTTTGAATGAAAAGGCAAGGAGGAGGATCTGAAAGTGTTGTTTCAAGATGCCAAATATGTGTTCAATAACGTACCTTGCTGAAGCATGATACAGATTGAATAATTCTTCTTTCATGGCAGGTCTGGGAAAATAACTCAGAAGAAAACTTACACCTAGAAAGAGGAATACCTCAAGCCAGTACGCCTCCATTCTGCTAAATGATATCATACATCATGATAAGGTACTAAGAGAGTTGGTCAAGTAGGAAACCCAAGATCACCAAGGAAATATTTTCTAGATGGGATTTGGAAACCACTGTAAAACACTAGTCCCGTCTGTACTATAATAGCAAGAGAGATACTAGAAAATAAGAAAGAAGGATATAAATAGGTTCATCCCAGGGACCCTAAAGAAGTCGGTGGGGGCAAAAGACCTGACTACACAATCCAGAAAGGAATCTGGAAAGATAGAAATAAACCCGGACAAATCTGATCTGGAAAAACAATGTGAAAATGGTTTGGAAAGCAAAGTAGAGATAAAAGAAAGTGAAAATATATATTTGATGATGGAATCCAAAAATCTGGAGCAGACTTGATGAGATGATGATAAGATGAGAGAGAACCAGCCAAGAATAAGGGCTGGATATGAGTGGGAAAGTGATGAGGTTTGCAAAGACATGGCTTCGCAGCAAGGAAATGGGTGATCAGTGTATACAGGCAAAAGATGTATTATCCATCACACTACAGGGGTTTTTATAGTCAAGGGAACACCCAAGACTCTTTCTAATAAGGGAAATATCAATCAGTAATCAAGTATGGCAAAGTAAAAGAAAAAAAGAACATTGTCCCTTCACGGGTAAACAGAAACCATGCTAAATACTACAAAATGGTCTAGACCTATGTCAAAGTGATACAAAAGCTCAATAAAACCAAAAGAAACCAACCTGAATGAAAATCAAAGATCTGGATAGGTCTTGCACATGCGGAGATCCAGAAATGGACAAATAATATTGGGTTGCATCAGATTGGATCGGGTTGGACTAGAATTGGATCAGGTTGGAATGGGATTTGTTGGAATACAGTTAGAAATGATGTGAAAGTCAGTTCTATAATAAGATACGACTACAAGGGACTTCAATTCCTTATACCGCATTACAGTGCATCATTGTAGACATGAGCATCTGAAGCACATTCTTCCCAACCTGTTAATGTGAATGTAAAATAAAGGTTGAAATCATAGGCAAACAAGCAGTTCTGAGATAAAAAGCCCTTTCAGTTGCAGTAGCAGAAATGTGCTGCTGTAGGTGATGTAACAACAATGTGACTACCATTGATTGCACCAATAGCATCCTTGAAATAAGGCTAGTATTTGGAATTATTGCAAATTTTGGGTGAGATGACATCTCCAGTAGGAGAGAGAATGTAGGTCAGATAGAATGGAGCAGAGCTGAAGGTAATGAGCATCTTGTGGAAATACCTGCCACAAAAGAGATGAAAACCTGATCTTTGGATGTGGTACTATAACTTACCATGAGATCATGTCATTGGAACACAGAAATCTCTCTCCCATGTGACAGATAGGTAGACCAGTGATACACATATACAGAAAGATGGCAACTTATTCTTCAAGTGAAACATGTTGAAATATTTAGATTTTATTATCTAAATTTTATCTTGTCTGGGTCACTCTTTATGATTACTAATTCAATCTAGACCCATAACATCATTGTTCTAGATCAATGATATCATACTTATTCTTATTTTCTGATGATGTCATATTATATCATAATGGTATGATAGCACACCATTCTCTTGACATATTGCACCATACCTTGTGCACCTTCTGCCATTGGCTACTTATTGCTGTGCATTACACAGCCTTTTATCCTTTATGGATATTTTCACAATATATACAAATATTGCTGTACTGTATATAAACTTGGCTCCTTCAGAGCTCACAATCTAAGTTCTTTACTTTGTGACAATGTTGTGAATAACTTCTAGCAACTACTGTAGCTTGCAAGTGCATTACAGCAAGTGAGTATTCTCCCTCACTGGGTTTACCCTTTCACTATTGCCTCTGCACCAAAGGGACCTAGCAACCTCTTTAAGTTATGAGTCCTGCCTAGGCTCAATGATTGTCATATTCAATGTTGTTACCCCACCTTGTAATGTACAATGCACTCACACTTGGTCTGTTCTACATCATTCTTATGATGATGAGTATGTTATTTGGATTCATGAGTCAGGTCCAATGGATTGGGGGCAACTCTGGCCTGCTATTATTAGCAGAGCTGTATCTTCTTTTTACCCATGTTATGATAGCATGGATGAATGCTAACCTGGCATCATGTAGGAACTTCATTGTTCCTACCCAGATTAGTCAAGCCCCTACTCCAATTCCTACCCACCATTGTATATGGAAGTGTCACATTGACTTTGATAAGAACTCCTGTCCTATCTTATACAGTGACCATTGTATTCATCCAAATTGCACAAATCATGATAGATTGGCAGAGTTTCCTCCTCTATCTGGTACCATCTATCATCCATCTCATCCTCCTCCCCACACTCCTCCTCCTTCAAACTCTCTCCCTTATATCAATTCTCCAACTTCTCATATTCATCTCCAATTTTTGGATTCTCTATGGACATCACTTTTACCTATGCTCCCTCCTGCAGAATCTTCTACTGCACCTCTTCATCGCACATGTACCTATCATGACCTCTGCCTCTTCTTCCATCCTTCCACACCTTATGCAACTGCATCCAACTCATCTAGTCTAGTTTCCTCTGAGGAGCAGGTCCTCCCCTTCGACCAAAGTGCTAACTTCCATCTTTCATAAAGTTACCTTGGTATCACCTCTTGATATCATGGATTCACTCCCAATCAATACCAATGTTAAATTCTCAACCACACCTACTGTATTATGAACAAAGGCAGATCTATTCATCTTTCCAATGACTCATTCATTGATGAGAACATCAATCCCAATGATATGGTGTTTGCATTGGATGAACCATTCAAGCCAGGCAAAATAGTAGACTTCAACCAGCAATTCAACCCTCTCCAGATCAATCCAATGATGAACAACTGCCTTGCTATATTCCCATGAGAGGTCCTTCCTTCTACGAGGATTCAGAGATATCAAATCATCTTTTATAGAGATTTTAACACGAATATTATGAGAGAAGTTTTAAACATTCCTGATCTGTTGATCAGACTGGAAGTCTCTCTTGTTTGAGTTGATGTTAGGTTGTATTGCAGCCCTCTAGAAATTTTGTTTTGTCTTTCACAGGTTGTTTAAATTCTGATGCTCTATCATGGAGATCTTTTGCCTCAAGTTGTCATTGTCAAAGGCTCTATCTGGTATATCCCAGAACAGGATATTATTTTCAAAGAAAGACTCATGTACTAGAACAAACCAATTGCTTCCTTCTGTGAAGGACTTGGTTATGCATTTCCTGTGGAGAAGTACCATTCCACTCCTACTCACCCCATCCATAATCAAGGTTTCAAGATTGTTCAATGTGATCATCATGCATTTAATGAACATTTTATCATCTTTTCTCAGGCTCTTAAGCCCAACGAGATCTTGGATCATGCAGTTCTTTAGAAAATATATGAACATCCTGAGAACTTTATCAACTCAAAAGGAGACATCATTTGAAAGGACAGTCAGCACCAGTATGTGTACCATGAGTTTAACCACCTCCACTCCTTCATCAGATATCCAAATAATTCTGACATTTCCATGCAGCACATTTGGAACGAGTTGATGGACACTAGGTGACAATGGATTTGGAAGAGGAAGAACCCTTGGTTTGATGTCATGAAATCTTTGGGCACTAACTAAATGGGTGTTCTTATAGAGCTTGGTCATGATGTCCCTAATCCCTACCAAAGAGGACATTTCCTTTATCAACATCATGCTCTTGAAGAACAACAACAACCAGTACAAAGAGTACTGCCTCGTCCACATCAACAAGCTGCTCTCATTCCCATCAGACATATGATCATTGCTGATCCAGTTAGGAGGTCAATACGTGAACTATGTCAAGCCCAAATTCATTCAGAGTACCCCACACATCTTAAATATTGGACAGGTTCTCATCTTCATATCACTGTTTATGGTACCAAAGACTGTATTCCTCCTGATCATTCTCACAATTATCCAAAAGTTGGTTTTAGGACTAGAAATGGACAATATTCTTCTATGCCCAATCCTCATTTCTTTCTTGATATGAACTTTGCATTGTTCGAGAAACTTGTATGTTCTGATGATAATATTCCAGAATCAATACAAGTTCAGAGAAAACAGCTTCCTTTACTACAGTGCATTGCTCAGCATATGAGTTTTACTCCTGCTATGTAATGACAATGAAAATGAAGAAACAGAGGATGACAATGATGATTTAGATAATGATAATGATACTCAAGAAGATGTTGACTTTGTAGCAGACCTTTTTGATCCACTTCCTCCAGTTTCCATTCATATCTTTTTTATAACACATACTAATCAGAATTTTATGCAGACTTTCATCGCCAACATCTTTATTTTCTAAAGCAGAATGTCTTTCACCATCAACTCCACCATTCAGGCTTGTATTACAGTCTTTACAGGGAGTTCTAATTATTCCATCTGGTCTTGCCAAGTTTACAACCTTCTTATCATGGAAACATGATGGAGTGTCATTGATGGGATCTCTACCTTCACCCAGTAATCTGCTGGTAAGCTCAAACTACTTGGATTTCAAATGATCATCAAGTACAAGCATTGATCGGCATCTTCATTCATGCAGATATGCAGTATCTCATGAAGGAGAACTATGTGGCCATTGGAAATGTTGCTTGTTCCTCTCTTGCAAGGAATTTATGGAATGCTTTGCATACACTCTATTCTTCTACCGGTGTCACTGGTCAGTACAAAGCTTTCATAAAAGTGCTAAACATATACATAGTTGATCCGACGGAACATCACCATCAAGATGCAAAGGATATTCCCGCTCAACTTAATAAATTGACCAATACCTTCTATGAGATGTCCATATCTGGACTTCAGCTTCCTGACAATCTATGCATCATAATCATGCTTAATTTACTTCCTCATTCATACCAACCTCTCATTTTAACCATTGTGCAGACCATAACTGCTGCAAACTTTACTACCAACACCATCATTTCTAAGATTCTTCAGGAATCTCAACTTTGTTCTACTGCTCATCTGCAATAGAGATCCTTGGCTCACTGCCTTGAAGCTGCTCCAAGCAATGCAAATGATACAAATACAATTCAACATGCTCCTTTTCATCCCATTTGTAATCATTGTGGGAAATCACATCTGACTATAAATTGTTGGGAGGTCTATGATCATCCTGGATAAAGTTCTAGTCATCCTTGTCTAACTCGAAGGAGTCAACATGGTAAGAAGCCATATAAGCCGTCTGCAAGGACTCCTGCCTCACAGGATGCAAGAGCTTCTACCTCATAGGATACAAGGGCTTCTACCTCGAACAGACAGACAAACCACAAAGGAAAAGGGAAAGCATGGGCAAATGAAGTAGATGGTTTTGTGAATGTCATCAATGGTGATATGAGAGGTACTGTATGATGATGGATATTGACAAATTTCAACAGGAAGTCCATAATGACCAATGGGATGCCAAATTGTTTACTACAAATGCAGGCAATTTTGAAGAACCCATGGGACCTATAGGTACCAGTCCTGGACTTTCCTCATCCTTTTGATCAGGCTCCTCTTTCCCAGCACTTTGAGAGAGGAGCAAATTTCAAGAAATGCAATGTTGTTGCTAATTTCCATGGAGATTTCTGGCACAATGCTAATGATACATACTTGGAAGGGTGGTGTCGATCATTCTACCTTACTCTGTGAAGAGCGAAACAACTATGCTAGATCAGATGATGAGTATGACAATGTACCTGATGACAAATACTACTACAATTCTGCTTATTCAAGAGCTAATGCCCTAGGCACAAAAAATTGCAATACTGAGAACTATTGGCTTGTTGATTTGGGATGTTCCAATCACATTATGTCATATCTCAATGATTTCTCTGATTTGCAGAATAGGACATGTCTTTGCGCTACCACTAATGCTAGTATTGTGCAAATGTATGGTCCTAGCACTGTAATATTTAAACAGGATAAGACAGGGGCCATTTCCATCATTCTCCAGAACATTTGACATTTCTCTGATGCTCATAACAGACTCTTATCTGTTACCACTCTTGCTAAAGCTGGCTTTACCTGCAAGATAATAGATTAGACCAAGATCTGGGACAATCACAGAAGGGTGGTAATATAAGCCACTGCTTTGTTTTCACCTTCTTCACTCCACTGGTTTTGGTCCTCTCTGATCACTCCAGTCGGTTTGGTTAACTTCTTGCAGGATCTCAAGTCTTTCAATTTGTGGCATCTTCATCTTGGACATTCTTCCAAGAATGCTCTCTGACATGCTCATAAGCATTTGTCAGGTGTTCCTGTCCTTACGCTGCCCACTTCTATGCCTACTTGCAAAGGCTTTGCACTCAGCAAGGCACATCAGTAGGATTTTCCTACTTTATCTTCATGCTCTTCTTGCATGCTTGACCTAATCCATACTGATTTGTGTGAAATGCTGACCTTGTCACATTCTCGTAACAAATGGATCATCACTTTTCTTGATGATACTTTCAGCTTTGCAAGCTTGCATTTTCTGCACTCCAAGTCCAATGCTATTCAGGCCCTTTATAATTTGATTGCTTGGGTGGAGAACCAGACTGGTTATCATCTCTGCTCTGTACATTCAGACCATGGGGGGAAATATATTAATCATTCTCTTTGGATGTTCCTCTTGTCCAAGGGTATAAAGCATCAAACCTCCGTACCTTGTACTTCTCAGCAAAATGATTGTGCTGAATGTTTTAATCATACAATCCTTGAAAAATCTAAAGCAATGCGTCAATATGCCTGTTTGTCACTTTCTTTCTGACAAGATGCTATTAAGACTGCTCTTCACATCTATAACAGAAAGCCCATACATCATCTTGATTGGTCTACTTCCATATTCAAATGGAATGGTAGTAAATCTGATTTTTCCTATTTTAAGGTATTTGGATGTCATACCTATGTTTTCATTCCAAAGGAAGATCGGGCTAATAAGTTATCTGCTAAGGCAGAAGAAGCCATCTCCATTGGATATGAAAAAGGAACAAAGGATTACCATTCCCAGTCTCCTAAAAGAAGAACAATAATTGTTTCTTCTACTGCCACATTCAACAAACTTGTATTCTCCTATTGTTCTGGAAAGTCAGAAGACAAACCTGCCAAGATTTCTATTCCAGACAACCTTTCGGACAGGGATCAAGATGAGAATCAAGACCTTGTTTCAGCTGACTATATTCCCATCACTTATTATTATATCTTTCCACCTATGGATGGCTATGATTCCAATCAACAATTCCCTTCATGAGGAGATCAATAGTCTCCTCCTACTCCTTCTCCTACTCCTTCTGAACTACCTCAAAATAATAAATCTCATCATTGTGCTTGTATCCACAATCCACATATTCTTCCTGATAATATAAATGAAGCTAGACCTCCTGTAAAAATAGAACAAGATGTTCAATCATCTAATCCCACTAATGAGGATGATGATCTAGGAATCTTGTATAGTGCTCAATTCTTCAGCTCTCTCATAGCTTCTGCTATTACCATCACTGGCACACCATCACACTACAAGGACATTCTGAAACTTTCAAAAGGAGAACAGAACAAATGGAGGATTGCTATGAAAGAAAAAATAAAATCGCTTAAAGAGTACAAAATATGGGAATTGGTTGACCTTCCACCTGGATGAAAACCCATTAAAGAGAGATGGGTATATATTGTCAAAACCAATGGTCATACAAAAGCTTGCTTTGTAGCAAAAGGCTTTACACAAGTATATGGAATATGTATATCATGCTTGGAACTCGTCCAAATATTGCCTTTGCTGTTATTAAAATGTCACAGTTCTTCGCTAATCCTTTGAATGAACATTTGCAGAAAGCACTCTATATAGTGTGGTATTTAATTGGTACCAAGGATCTCTGCATTACCTATGATGGATCTTCAAGATCTGATACCATGGCATACATATTCTGATACAGATTGGGCTGGAGATCACAAAACTCATCAATCTACCTCTGGTTATGCAATGTTTATAAGTAATGGAATAGTCTCTTGGCTTTTCAGACAACAATGGAAGATAACCCTGTCTTCTACAGAAGCAGAATATGTTGGAATGACAAAAGCTGCTAAACAGCTTTCTTAGACTCAGATACTTCTTTCCAAACTGAGATTTAATCTCAGAACTATTCCATTACTCTGTGACAATCAAGGTGCCACGTTTCTTGCTGCTAATCCAGTACAAGAAGGTCATTCAAAATACATAGAAATTCTGGAACATTATATCTGAAAATGCGTTGCAGATGGGAAGATCAAACTTTTCTATATTCCCACTAATGAACAAGTTGCAGATATCTTTACAAAGAATCTGACATGACAACATTTTGAGGAAAATCACAAGAAACTTTCCCTTACATCATATTCATCTCTTTAATCATGAATAGCAAGGTGGAGTGTTGAAATATTTAGACTCTATTATCTAAATTTTATCTTGTTTGGGTTGCTCTTCATGATTACTAATTCATTCTAAATCCATAACATTATTGTTCTAGACTGATGACATCATACTTATTCTTATCTTCTAATGACATCATATTATATTATAATGGTGCGATAGCACACCATTCTCTTGGCATATTGCACCATATCTTGTGCACCTTCTACCATTGGCTGCTTATTGCTATGCATTACACAGCCTTTCATCCTTTATGGACATTTTCACAATATATACAAATATTGCTATACTGTATATATATAAACTTGGCTCCTTCAGAGTCCACAATCTAAGTTCTTTACTTTGTAACAACATTGTAAATAACTTCTAGCAACTAGCTTGCAAGTGCACTACAGCAAGTGAGTATTCTCCCTCACTGGGTTTACCCTTTTGCTATTGCCTCTGCATCAAAGAGACCTAGCAACCTCTTTAAAATGGAGTGGAAGTTCTCATCTCCATAGGACTGGAGGAGGGTGATGAGCTCCTTGAATACATTGGCATGCATTCCAAGCTCACAGTGAATTTGTTCTGGATGTCCAGTGAGAAGTTTGATGAGCCAGCCCTTGCTGGTGAGAATTGAAGTATGATAAGGTTCTGGTTCCCAACAACATACTATCAGGAAGTCAAGAAGGCTTGCAGAGGTGCAGACAGTGATGCTGATGATGAGCGTCAAGTACTGGATGAACTGTTGGCATCAATGGGGACTGAACAACTGCAATGGAGGCATATCTCGATATGATCAGGCAGGGTCTGGGGTGTGCTGACTGAGTTTCAATCCAGCACTTGGTTTCATCATGAGGTATCACAGTTTCAGTAGATTGCCCAAGCTGATTGAGCCTGAATCTTTACAACCCCCCATGACCAATGGCAACTTGGAGTTCGCCGCACTTAGCAGTTAAGCAAGGTAAGTATGTAACAACTGCAAGTCCATACCAAACTGAGTCTTATCAACTGAGCCTAACGAGTTCATATGTACTAAATTGAAAATTGGCTCAACTGCTCAACCTGTGAGTTGGGTTCCTGGCTCCTGAAATCCATGTCCTGTTGGAACACAGCTCCTATTATTGCCACCTTTTGCACAGCAGCTGGATCAATGCATCATATACCCTGATGATGCTCACACATGTGGTACGAGCATACACTTCCTTAGTGGATCCCGCGCTTTTGTCATGCTGGGCCCAAAGGTTACCAAAGCCCGTTTGGCTCAGGGTGTGTAGGGTCTGCATCATTTGAATCCGTGAGTCTAATGATTTCCTACCCCCAGGGTGCATGCAGATGCGTAAACTGGGTCATGGCTGCTCCATCATGTTTTTCGCACCTCTCGAAGGTTGATCAACATATTCGTTATGTGGTTAGCAAAGGCTCGAACCCCTCGAACGTCATTAGGCGTTGTTTGAACGTGTTTAGCAAAAGCCTTGATAATAAACATCGACAAACAATGCCCAATTGTACTCGAACAGCGAGCAGTTCACGCGTGGACCCGTGTCAGCATGTCCGGAGAACCTTCACAGCGCTCGTCGCTGATTAATGTGTATGTTTTTATGTCGCGTATTTGGTTTTCGCTCACCATTTCCCGACGTATAGTACATATCAACAGCTACACTCATTTCTCACTGGTCGCCGGGACGGATGGTCGGTGGAACAGATATCCCAAAAAATAACTTCCCGCGTCTCGCAAATTCGGGATGTCGTGCAGCCTTACGGAAAGCCAACACCCGCATCGCACAAGGCGGTGGAGAGCGGCTCAGTCACGCTTCCGGACGGATGTGTCTTGCAAGTAGACGACGCCTCAAAGGAATTCGCCATTGCGCTCAGCTCGCATTTCGAGATCGACGAGATTCAGGCGTTCATTCTACTACGATCGTTTCTCTACAACGAAGGGCTGTCAATAAGCTCCGGGTCAAGCTCGGACAAGAGTCTTGTCGAGGAGCTCATTGTTGCTATCACACCATTCTACTATTCTGAGCGCCTCTTCCTTCTTCGTGTTCTCATCCCGCTTTTTCGTGCTCAGGAGAACTCCGCCGACCCGATACACACCGTTGCTACGAAGAACCTCCCCAATATTCTCCCGGACGGGCGTGCGCTTACTGACTTGCTTGTTGCCGAATACATACGAAAAGCGCAGGAGAGTATACCAGATACCTTGAGTGAGGATCCAAGGGCATCATCTCGTTGGGCCAAGCAGAACTCTAGAGAGCAATTAGCAATGTTGGAGGTGCTTTTCTGGACAATGTGGGGGTATGTTCCGTGCGAGGGCGAGCTTGTGGTGAAGCTGCTCGAAGCTGCTTACAACACGAATCTTGGCTCTTCACAACAGAATTCCACACTTCTTTTAGACGAGGAAGGCAAGCAAATTCTTCAAGACATTGCCGGTCTCTGGATGCTCATTACGATCGAGATATTGGAACTGGAGAAAGTTGCAGAACCTGATGGTATCGAAATCTCGGTGGCACCTGCAGACAAGACGTTCTACACTGCTTCTCCGGACTCTTTGAGACGAATACACGACCTCGTAACCTCCAATTCTGGCAACCAGCACGTTTGTACCTGCCTGGGGTGGGCTTTTGTACTCTCCAGAATAGGCGCGAAGATCACGGATATGAAGGAGGTCCCTGACTCGTATCGCTCGTTCTATGATTCAACATTTACTTATCCGTCACGTGGAAAAGAACGAGAACCTACGTACGTCCTTATGAGTCGCGTGGCATTAAGCGACGAAGTGGGATTGTTCAAGTTGTTGCACAACTTGTTGACAACTTCGCCGCTCTTCGTCACCGCAGTCGCTTGGAAGGCAGGTTCTACCGTAACGGACCCCAACGCGATCGCGTTTCGCTCCGTATTGGGGGGTGAGTAGTCATCCTCGAGGTAGTTGTGGTGGCTGACCTCCTTCCAGGCTTCCTGATGGCTGTTGTGGAGCTGGTTCCCGTGGAGCTCATCCCAGATTTCGACTCGCTTGTTGAAGTGTGGATTGCCTTGTTCGGAAGAAGCGAAAGTCGTTCTGTGGCCGGCATATGTCGGCAATTCTGGCAGTCCGATTGGCGGCAAGGCGTCGCACGGCGGGCTATAATGGATGTTGCTCGGTCGCGTTTCCCGGTCCACTTCAGACCTCTTGTCAGGCTTCTGCGTGCAATGAGTTCCTTGATACCGATCCTCTCTGCGTGGTGTCATCCGCGGAATACCCTCAGTCTGTAGATGAGGAAGAAGAAGCCGAACGGCAGATCTGCGCTCAGCACGTCTTCTATTACATGGACAAGCTTCCGACCTTTTCCCTCGTCATTCCCCTTTCGTCGTGCACAGGCCCCAATGCAGTATATGAGAGGGTCCAATATGGACGCTCTGCTTCAGCGCCGGGATTAACGTATACCAACATCCGGGCGATCCGATTGCCTGGCGGCTCGATAATACCTCCTCGCTCTACCGGACGGCTTCTTAGCGATGACAGTGGAGAATTCGTTGCAGTATGTTGGCAGTACGAATATAGTGGCTCGAAGGTTGTCCTAGATGTGCTCACAGAGTACGTTACTCGTCGGAGCATGCATGGGGGTACAGCGGACTTGTACCAGGACGTGACGTTCGGTAGAACCGGTCCTGGCTCGTCACCTTTGACGCTGCGACTAGAGGACGTCAGCATGGAGATCGGTGACGGGGGTGACGAAGCACTTGCGACGGATGCACTCGACCTCATCCGCAGCGTCATACAGGACAAGCCCGTTCTTGCAGAGGAACTTTTGAAGTCTCTCGAAACGAACGACTCCACTACCCAAACAGAAAATAGCTCTGCAGACTTGGTGCAACTGACCACGATGATTCTCGAAGAAGCCCTCAGCCGTCCTCGAACGCGTGGTTTTTCTCGTACTCAGCTCGTCACGTCGGCGATGAGCGTGCTTTCGGCGTTGCTCACGTTGCCCAAGTACTCCCTCCGGGTTTGGCTCTATATACGTTCTGCAACCGCGCTCTTTGGTCCCAGCCGATCCTTTGACTTCGCAGCGGTTGCCTTACCTGCAGAAAGAGCCACTGGTCAATATACGATGACGCTCGCATTATTGAATCTCGTTCAGCAGCTCCTTCAAGAAGCCTTTATTTCCGTGCTGACTATTCCACCGGACAACCAGCGCTTAGGACAAGTCAAGGAAGAGGTTCTCATGCGAGCTGCGAATTTTGTACACAAGTTGAGGGCAGAACACTTGGGTTGGAAGTATGCTCAGCTTGGGGATCGTTTCGAGATCAGTAGACGGATATCGTCCTTCTATGCCTATATTCTTTTCCAGTCACCCCCTGCCATCAGCAGTCGACCATTCCCTACGCTGAGCCAGGCCGTCATTGATACGTTCCTTCACAAAGCTACCACTTCTACAACAAATCCCCTCGTATCGGTAATTGCAGCTAGCCTGAATACCCTTGGATCGCTTTACAATGCAAGGAGGTTCGGAGACGTCCGACGTCTCATATACCTGCTCGAGTCGCACCTTCAGCTTACGCGCTTAGTGCTCAATTATAAGCAGGCATTCCCAAACGGCAACAAGCCGTCCCTGCTCGAACAAGTGCTCTGCGCGAAAGTTGCCGGAGGGGCAGGCTTCTCCGACTCTGCGAGAGCTCGTGTAGATCCCGTGGATGTGCTCGCCACGTTTGTGAAGGAGAGGGACGTGGGCACTGTGGTTCCTCTGGAAGCCATGCGCGTTCTTCATGCGCTATGCGCTTCCCTCTCGTTAGCAGTTCCTTCACCCCCGACGATCATTGGCCATCTCTCCAATCCGAAAGCTACAGTCGCTTCCTTGATGCGCATAGTGGAGCATCCATACGAAGAATTCTCTCTCCGAAGTGCAGTCTGGAGTTTTATTTCCCTCGCTGTGGACAAGGAACCTGCGCTCTCCAAACTCCTTGTCACGGGTGAGTTTATCATCCCGAGCTCCAAAGGGAAGGAGAAGGAAAGCAACGATAAGAAGAAGTCGAAGAGTGCGTTAGATATTGCGATGGAGACCCTTGGACATTGGAAGGATCTTTGGGAAGCCAATCCCCCGTTGCTTGCGTCCGTTCTACATTTCATCCACGTTGTATGGGCATGGCCTCGAACATCAATCTGTAATCGAAAGTGCCCGTCAAAACAAGAAATTCTGGGATCAGATCGCTGCTATTGCTCGGGAAGAACTCGGACCGGATCCAGACTATACTGTAGAATCGTTCGTCGCGGTCGATGGCGAACGACAGTCTAACCTTCACGAAGCAGTGTCCGCCCAGGCCTATCGTGGCATGGTGAAGTCGTACGCCATTCGCATCATTGGACAGGATATATTCCTGCAGCCGGCCCCGAAATGTGCCGCTGAACCTCTTTCAAAATCGCTCAGCTACACCCAGTTCATTCCTTCTTTCAAGGGCGAAGACCATCTCAACGAACTTATTCTCGAAGGCGCCTCTAGCTGCTATGATCCGACTCTATACGACAAACTTTCCGAACAGCTCTCACGAAGTTTCCCTGGCCTTTCACTCGACCAACTTCAATCGCAGGACCCAGTCTCGCAGCGAGACTTCGGTGACAACTTTGCGTTCTCACCGAAGTTGTTGAGAAATAGACTTCAGCAATGCCTCACCGATGAGGATGACGTTGATTCGATCGAGAAACAAGTGTTGTCAATCAATCTCAATCTTTCTCTGACACATGCGCAGACGGCTATGGCCGAGTCTTGGCAACTTTTGTTGAAGCAAATGTTGCCCTTTCCTCCGTGTCGAACAAGGGACCAGGCCAAGTTTGCTGGCGCTAGCGTCGACCACCCATGGAGTACGACTTGGCCTCCTGCTCTCGGTTCTCGAGGTCGCGTGGTTCTCTACGGCGGATACGGACGTGGAGGTTGAGTCTTTCATGATGCTCGTCACCAATGTTCATGAACTGTTGCAAAATGAGGCACAGCCGCCTTCTACGTCGTTCCTTGGGAAAGTGTCTGCTCCATTCCACAGGACGCTCTTGCAGATACTATACTTTTGCGTTCGGCAATGCCGAAATCTAGCTACCCGGCCCAAGGTTGGTAAACGCCGCCAAACGCCTGAAAATCACTGGGCTCGTCGAAGTCACCATGAATCTCATCGTCGATGCTCTCCGCCTCGCGTTTGACTCTGCGCGAACGCGTCTGGATCTGGATCTCGACCGCGATATAGAACTCCTTGTTGCCGTGTTCGAGCAATGTACCAGGCCGGATGTCAGTGCGTCATCGTTACCTTGGCTCACGCGGTGTCAGGAGACGGACGTCATCAAGTCAAGCCTCAATTATTGGCCCGTACGGACATAGCTGGCATTTCTGATCTGCCTCTGCTTCGAGCCCGACGAATGCCGCTATACGCACCACACATCTTCCTGTTTCACATGGCCCTCGTCAGCATCCCGTCCGGGGCAGAGAGGTTTGCGAGCGAAGGCGTAGTAACTGCATATAGTAACAACAGCATCAGCGCAGCCATCAGTGATGGCCTGATCGACGTTGCTTTGCTTGAACTACCAGGAGAACGCAGCTCGGCGCATAAAGCATATTGCTATATGCTTTCCATTGTGGCTGGAGTCGTGCACGCCCTGGGAAGCCAGCATCGTTTCTTCAGCGCGGATGCGTGTGGCATGATCCAGCTCTACGGGAAACAAATTGCGCGCGCGCTGTCCTGGAGTATTGGGGATCCCATCACGCCGCCTTTGTTGGAGGAGATGGAGCAGACCGTCAACCTGTTTTATGCCATTGCGGAGGGCGTACCCCCAACCACGACGAACCCCAATCCGGTTGTTACAAAAGTGCTTCGTGTATTCTCCACACGCGCGCTCGTGTTCCTCCAGCAACTGAACTATGCTCTGACGCACCCGAACCACCTCGCTAGGCTTTTGGAACCGGTCACCCCTGAAGAACGCGCGGCGATGGAGAAAGAGCCAATGGACTCCTCGTTGACCCAACTCGAGATGATGGATCTACGAAAGCATCCTCTTACGGCGCGTTTGGTCCACATGATGTTCAGGCTGAGTAGTTCGATTGTGTCGACGCTCGTCAGCGTAGTCGGGCGTATGACGTACTTCTGAAGGAGCAAGAGGAGTGGCCTCTACATGAGGCACTCATCGTCCCTGTACGTTAATTTTATCTCTGATTCGTCTCAAATTGTTTATTGAGTATGTATCTTCCGTATTTTAGCATTCCAAAGTTGTCCTCGGAGAGCCAACATCCCTGGGCACGCTGCTAGAGCTAGCAAACTGCACCCTCGACGTGTTGCGGAGCCTCGTTAACCGACCTGCCGGTCAAGCGATTGTACCTTCCACCTCCGTCAGAGATGGCCGCTCGCCGTGAGCCAAGCGACGCTCACCGCCTGACGGACCTCGAGGCGCTCCTCGTCTACGCGGTTACGCAGCTCGCGATGTGGCTTTCCAAGCCTGACTTTGATCCTGCAGCGATAGAGGCGGAGGTAGACGACAGTCACAACGCACAACCAGATACGAGCAAGGGTAGAGCGCCGAGGGCGCTGGCGGAGAGGCTGAGAAGGGGCATGACTGGGGAGATGACGGCTGATCTACAGGCGCTACTGACACGTGCCAGGCCTGTGCTGGCAAAAAGTGAGGTGTTGGGCAAGTCGGAGGGAGGGAAGGATCTGACGCAGGTGTTGTCGCGATTTTTAACGGAGCGGATTATCGTTCCGGCATGATGTGTCTGTCGGGTGTTTTTCTATAGAGTTCTGCCCCACTGTCAAAGTCGTTGGAATATGATACGGTGGTGCTGCTGTAAAATCTATTCGATAGGCGAAGACGTGAAAGAACCGTTCTGGATACCGAACCCTCAGACCCAACCTCGAGCAGAGCCACGTCCACCACCATGTCCCCTTTCCCTCTCTACTACAAACATTGCATCCCGCATCGTCACCAACATTCTATCATCCTCCTCAGCAGCTTGACTGGACGAAGCCGCAGCTTTCTTTGAAGAGACATACGGGCGAGCCCACGAAGCCCCAGTGGAAGTCGGCGCCGCGGGCGCGGTTGTCGTTGCCGGTGTCGACGTTATGGCTGGTGCCGTGACTGCCGGTGTGGGCACGGCAGCAGCAGCTGGCTTTGGCTTCGGAGTC
>JAHZSR010000275.1:0-23397 GCA_025782845.1 Boletus coccyginus | reverse complement strand
TGTCACGGAACTAACCGGATTGGATGACAAGGAGCTAGACGACCACGATGCTGAGGAAGATGTCGAGTACGAGGAAGATGCAGGCAACGCAGTCCAAGACGACTAGCGCAACAAAAGCCCGGATGATCCCATTTCACCTTATCCGTTCATATCCGTTTCATCCCGGGTTTCGGCCAGAGCCCTCTGTTTCACCCCGGTATTCGTCCGGTGACCCCTCACTCTCCCATTATCCCGTGCATAGACGAATAGAAGTACTTCATCTCCATTTTTCTCATCGAACTAAAAAGAAAAACAGACAAAAGACAAAAAGACAAAAACATATCCGTTTCCCTTTCTCCGTCAATGTCTCGACGAACTTACCACATAGACATTCGTATTCTAACGCGCAACGAGACGCGCACATATTGTTACCGACTTTTCTTTCTAACATCCCGGTGCGATCCAGTATAGACTTTGGGTATCCGTGCAAGAATAGATGCGATAGACGAACGAAGAAGACAAGCCGAGTACGATCTCGCAACCCAGTGTCGTTTCCACCCTTATTTCTATTTCTTTTCCCGTCGCTATCACCTTATATTATCTTTCACTTTTACTTAGGGGTCACACTCGGACACGGACACGGACACGGACACGGACTCGGACACGGATGTGATTGGGATTCAGAAGAAATACAAGTATACTGCGGATTACACTATATACAGGACGACGACCGGCACGGTTAAAGCTCCTCCAAGAGCGCCTCCATCTCCTCTATCTCCAACTACTGCGAGCCGATATAGGTCTCGGCTACCTTGGCGCGGGCTTGCAGCTCAGTTAGGAACCCGAGCATGCCGTGCATCTTCGTCCGCATGGTCAGCAAGGCCAACTTCATCGTCTCGACGGCAGCGTCCCGCGCCGGATCTGAAGTCTTCGCCCTCTTGCGGGGCGTCGCGTCGTCATCCTTGTGGTCGGAGTTGGGCTCGGGCGACGGGGAGAACCCGAAGAAGTCGGGGACGGCGGCCTCTACTCGGGAGGAGGAGGCGACCGGTGCCTTACGTGCAGGAATCACCACCCGGGTGTTATTACGGACTGAAGAAATGATTAGAAGATACTCACGGCTTTGAAAACCGAACTCTTACCCGGCCTCTGCTGCCCCTTCTCCTTCCCCTTTGCCTTGGGAGCCGGAACCGGCGCCGTGTCTTTCTTCGCCCTTCCCGCCTTTCCCTTCGACTTCCCACACTTCGTCTTGAGCCAGATACACGAGTCACAGGTGCGACCCGGGACTCCGGTGCACGTCCTGCCACCTCGCTGGCACGGGTCGCACGGAGGGGTGTGGGTAACCGTCTTCGGGCCGGTTCGCGCGTTCGACGGCTTCGGAGCCGCGACCTCGACGATGTCTTCTTCTTCGTCCTCTTCTTTGTCCACCACCACCCGGTTGGAAATACGCTATGTGGGGTCAGCTTCTGGATATCTATACGAGGAGACCACTCACCTTTCGCTTTTGTCCCGCGCTCGACGCCGACTCTTGCTCCTCGCTGGGCGACTCGGTCGTGGGCGGCTCGTCGGCCGACTCCGGAACCGGGTCGGGTGCCGCTGATTCAACCACCGGCTCTGCCACGGGAGCCGACTCCTGATTGCCAGAGCCCGCCGCCTTTGCCGCCCGAGCGAGCGCCACCTTCGCAGCTCGCCGCGCCGTTTCTGCTCGTTCCTCTTCTTGCCGTTTCCGGAGCGCCGCCGCGCCCAGCCACCGACGCGAGAGCGCGTTCGCCTCTTGCATGCGGGAGAGGAGTTCTGCCTCGAGGGCAGTGTCCATGCCGTATTCCTGTGCGCGTTGGAACGACACATGGACTTGACTCTGCATCCATCATTAGAACCCGGATACCGTGACCGGAAAGGGGACTTACCAAGAGCTTCTGCCATCTCGTACACCATATTTCCTGATCTTCCACTAAGTCGTCTTGATCGTCGGGGACCGACCGCGACATGCCGTCCAACTGAATCTTCAGTTCCGCGACTTCCTTGGTGGCGTCTGCCTTGGCAGGGTTGGCCGAAGGAGCCTTGCCGAGCACGACGATGTCTTCGAAGGGTGTGAGGGACATGGAAGAATGTGAGAGACGGAAGTGGGGATGGAATATGAGGGGCGAACGGGTTGGTGAACGGCCGTGTTTTATGCGAACTTGCGCTATTGTCCACAGTTTTCAAACTCAGCAGTCAACAAGGTCACGTGACTGACTGGGGACAGTCAGAATCAAAGTACCCCGGGGATGTAGGAGCTGGAGGCTCTCTACGTCCGTATACAGAGTTTTTCCCCTTTTCCAGCACCCTCTAGATTGTCCAACGTGTCCAACAATGTTCCCGTCCTACCCTGTGTCCATCCGAGTGGACCCGACCTTTATTAATACGTTTCCGCTTTCCGTTCCGTTCTTTCCGATCGTCCGTTCCAACCCGGGCACGGCCGGTCGATGACTAACATGATATAACTAGCTCGTTTCGTTTCGTACGTCATTCTTACTTTATCCCGTTTCTTTATTTGTACACCCGATCACCGGCGGGACTTACTTCCGTCCAGATCGTTCCAGACCATTTTTACTTCGTTCCATTGAAGAGTCGCCGTACGCGACTACAGGGCGATTCGTACCTTTCCGCATGGTTTCTTGTCTCTTTCTACGCGACATTGTTACCCGTGACAGCGAAGATTATTTTCTTCACAGCCTTTGATCGCGTTTTTCGTAGTTACCTTATATGTACTAAGTCTTGGGTGTTGCCTGGACTATAAAATCTGTACCCTTTGCGGGAATGGGGAACCTTCTTTCCGGTCCGATTTTACGCTTCTAAGTTCTTTCCCCAACCTCGTCCAAAACCTCGTCACCTTTTCCGCTCGTATCCGGTCCTCGTCCTTGACCGGAAATCAACTTCGTCTATCCGGATCTTTGTATTTCGACCGGGTTCATCCGGATTTGTTTTCTCGCCCGCGGGAAAGTCTTCTCTCACCCTTCTCACTACTAACCTACCTCAGGCCCCTTGGGACGAGTCTTAACTCGCACCACCCCGTGTCTTTGCTAGTTTTTTCCTAGCATTCTTTTGGGGTTTGACACACCCTACACTGACTATCTGTTTTACACCGGGGTGTCTAGCAACCAGTGTGTCGTAATGGAGTCTAAGTATTTCCATGCGAAGATCCTGATTTTCAGGAACGTAAATATGTCCATGTATATCTTTCCACAATGTACCTTCATCGGCTTCAAGAGCGATGTGATTTGCCTTTTATAGCTTCACTATCTCCGACTCTTTAAGTAGATGGGTGGCTTGTTTGATATGATCAAGTATTGCTTCTGAATCGGTAGTCACAGTGACAATCGTTGAGATGATACTCTCAGATGGAATTACGATTACACCCCTGTTATCATCATCGATACCGACAGCATCATCTTCTCATCGATACTGACAGCATCATCTTCTCATCGATACCGACAGCATCATCTTCTCATCAAGATAAGCCATCAGCCTTTCCCATTGTTGCTCCTGGCTTGTGGAGCCATAGGCAGTCGAACCTGCTCAAATAAAGAGACCACCGAGCTTGTCTACGATTAAGATCTTGTCGTTTCATAAACCATTGTAGATTGGCATGATCATTCCAAATTTCGAACGTGTGGCAGGCTCCTTCAGAGTAGTGGCGCCATTGTTCTAGACTGTGGATAACCGAGAGCATTTCTTTATCTGCTACTGGGTAATTCCGTTCTTCTTTAGACATGGAATGTGATGAGAATGTGACGGGATGCCATTTGTCATCTTTTTTTATAGAGAGCACTGCTCCTGTTGCGTAATCAGATACATCCATTTCCAGATGGAACTTCCCATCATTATCTGCATATGCTAGGATAGGGGCAGTGGTAAATGCTTGTTTTAGAGTGTCAAATGCCTTTTGACGAGTTTCATTCCAGATGAAAGGTTCGTCTTTCTTCGTCAAATCTGTCAGAGATCTAGCAATCTGTGTGTAGTCTTTGATAAATCGTCGGTAGAAGTTTGCTAAACTTAAAAAGCTTCTAACACCTTTTATGTTTGTGGGTACCGGCCATTCCTGAACGGCTTGGACTTTCAAGTTGTCCATTTTGACACCGTCACGAGAAATGTACATGCCAAGGAATTCTACTTCCTGGACACTAAAGGTGCACTTTTCTGGTTTGGTGAAAAGGTTATTGTCTTCTAAGCGTTGTAATACTTTTAGTATGAGTCGTTCATGGATTTTGACATCAAGAGATTTTGTGAATATCATGATGTCATCAATGTAGACCTCGACTTCAGGCATGTCAGCAATATAGACCTCAACTTCAGGCATGTCAGCAAAGATTTCACTCATCATGGTTTAGAAGGTGGCGGGAGAGTTGCAGAGCCCAAAGTACATAACAAGAGGTTTGTAACTTCCTCAATGACAAATGAATGCTGCTTTCCATTCGTCACTTTCTTTCATTCGTACGTTGTTGTATCCCCAACATAGATCTATCTTGGTAAACCATTTAAATCCTTGTAACTTGTCAACAAGTTGTGAGATGAGTGGAAGTGGATAGTTGTTTTTAACGGTATGCTCGTTGAGATAACGGTAATCCTGTACCATGCATTTGCGACCATCTTTCTTTGGAACAAAGAAGACAGGGGACATTTGTGGCGATTTAGAAGGGTGAATGTATCCTTTCTTTAATTGATCATCAATAAAGTCCGTGACTTCTTGTTGTTCTGTGACTGAAAGGGGAATCAATTGGCCTTTCTTTGCCACAAATGACTCTTTTAAGTCAATAGCATGGTCCCAAAGTTTTCTTAATGGCATTCGTTCAGAATCCTTCTTCGTGAATGTTTTTAAGAAGGGATGATAGATCTTTGGCACTAGATCTTCTGCTGAATCCTTCTTTGGTTGTTCGTCTACTTCTGCATCTATTTTTATAGCATGGATACAATGAAGAGCTTCTCATTCATCGTTTCCAATATGTTCCATCCATGGTATAAGGCAGAGGGAAGCACATTGCTCAGAGCAACATGTCATATGAACTTTTCCCATTGTCCAATCTATGTCAGGGTTGTGCTACTTTAGCCATGTATATCCAAGGATCATTTGATTCCTTTTGAGATCTGTAACTTCAGCTTTTAGTTGTTCGGCATGACCCTGATAGTTAGCGATTATATCCGCACTGTGAGTAATGGAACCTGCAGAGTTCCGTGTACCATCAACATTGTAAACTGGGATTGGATGCTCCAGTTTTGTCAATGGAAGACATAATTGTCATGCGAACTTAGTGTCTATATAAATAGTATTAGCTCCAGAGTCTAAGAGAGCTGTAGCCGGTTTAATGGATTCTTTTCGATTTGCGGGAGCAATAGAAATATCCAGGTTAATCTCTCTAGGGTTCAGAGAATGTACCCGATGTTTTTCAAATGGTTCTGGGATTTGCAAAGGGAAAGTGGAATTAAGCATCGGTTTAGAGCCCCGACCGAGCTCTAGTCCTGCTAGAGATCCCACTTGGCTATGAGTCAAGTCTGTATTATTACTTCGCAAGTTAGTAGAATAAGAGTCAGTAACAAGAGATGCGGTATCAGAATGAACACTCAGATCATTCACTCCGAATCTTCTTTTCCCTTTCTGGAACTTGGTTCATCATCTGATTCATCTTCGGATGGGATATAATCTGGAAACTCTTCTTCTTCTTCTTCAAGAAGGGCTTGCAGATGATGTGCTCAGGAGCAATCCTTGTGATGCTTTCCTTGATGCCACTTACACCGATCACATTTGGTCGACTGTTTTTGGCAGTCCTTGATTCGGTGATCTAAACCTCCACAGTTAAAACATCCTTGAGTCCCTCTGGACTTCGTGTTTTTGAATTTTCTGACTTTCTTGGATGAGGTGGCGGCAATAAGTTCATCATCATCAGAGGATTCATTCCCTGAGTTGTATCCGTATTGAAGAGCATCAACATCCATTGCCATTGGATCTCAATATGATGATTTTCGAGGTAGGTTGGACCAGTTGGACGAGGATGCATGTCCAGACTTTCTTCGTCGAAGGAAGCCAATCAATTCTGACTGTTGTCCTACTGCAGCAACTGAGTTTAGGTAATCTTCAATATTATCCACTCGTTCTTCTTTACGAATGATTTCTTCGCGAATAGATGGAAGCATGTTTTGTTCTAGGATGTTGATTGCGTGTGTAACACTGATCTTTGATTCCTGGTAGTATCTGTGGAACAGATCTATGAAATCACAAGCTCACATCTTTTCAGATTGTTTCAGATTCCAAAGTTTCTCTAATGCCCAATCCGGTTTTGCCGTTGGACAAAACTGAGTTTGGATTTCTGCTTCTAGTTCTGTCCATGTGTAGAGAGATCCTTTCTCTAGTCATGGGTGAGCAAATATGAGTGCTCGGGGTCCTGTTATGTGAGAGAGGACAGCAACAACAGCTTCATACGAACGTGGGCGGATGATATCAGCGTTCAGATTGAGTCATGTTCTCATTTTTAGCCACCAGTCTTTGAACTTTCCGAGTTCACCTTTAAATTCACCGGGGTTGGTGAATACCTCAACCTTCTTTGAAGGTCATGGCGCTCCTGGTGCTGGTAGGGCTGCTATCTGAGTGTTTGCCTGATCTAGTTCATGCTGCAATGCTGCAGCTATTTGTTGTAACCCAGCAGAATGGCCTGTCATTAAGCCAAGCTGTGAAGCTATGAATGCGAAGCATTCATCTTCTCCTTATATAGCATACAGATCTGCAAGGAACTGCATGGAGCTGAAGTGAACTGGGTTGAACGCCATGATGTTTACTTCTTTTGTCTTCTAAGGCATCTTGCCTGTTTTCTGATAGAAGCGTAAGCAGTGGGAAGGAAGCCTGCCTTCCATTTGTTTGATGCTGTGATGTGTTGTTGGAAGTGTTTCTTCTGTGCTTTTGACAACTTCTTATGACGTTGGACTAGATCAAACTGTTGGAATCTTTATTCCATATTTGGTATTACCTGCTTACTTAAGCAGTACTTACATCGGACCACTTACCTTTAGTTTTACTTAGTGACTTACTGAGTATTCTACAGGTACTACTATTCTAATATTATAGTGACTTACTGAGTATTCTACAGGCACCACCTTTTTACAGGTTATGAGCCCTGGTGCTTCTCAGTGACCACAAGAGTTCACTCACTCAGGCTTGGAGAAATGCCTTACTCGACACGAGCCAAGAATGGCAAGAAATTTCTCGTTCCGGACCTTGCGGCAAACGGGCGGAATTGGTCAGATTACCACGAGAAGCTTGTTCAAGCAGCGGAAGTACAAGACCTACTTGGACTACTTGACGGGACTAAAACGAAGCCAAACGGGCCATGGGACCCGTGGCGCGCAGCCGCGTGGATGCACGACGACACGGAAGCGCAGTACATGCTGGTGACCACCACCCCGCCATTCATTTGGGACGACACCCATTTAACGACCGCTCACGAGTACTACGACTACCTAAGCAACTTATTCGACAAGCCCACTAGTCCAGCGCCACAAGTGGCGGCGTGGGTACCTACAACGTACCGCGGGACCTGTCAGAAGTGCGGCAAGTGCGGCCACAAGGCACGCGAGTGCGAAGGAGTCGAGACTCAGTCCGGAAACACCAAGGTCGAAGGTCGACGCGACAAGAAGCGTCGCGAGCCGAAACGAGAGGGTGAGAAGCCGTGCAGGAGAGTTGACGAAGGCGCAGCCGCAGCAAGTGGACCAGGCATGGAGACCACGGACCAAAGCGCTGACGGCGTAGGCCTTGCAACCCCGGCGAGCAGCCCAACAGCGAGTCGGGAAGTCGACAACAAGACCGTCGACGCGACGAACCCGAACGCGAAATGCACCGAGCCATCAGAGCTGACGGACACATCGCACAACCCACAGGATCCACCAGTCGAGACGACCACCGCGCATACCGCAGTACGGACACCAAGCGGAACGAAACCGCAAGGTGAAGACCGGGACGAGGTAGCAGGCGGCGTAAAGGACGCTGGGAAAGGGATTAGCAATGAGGAACAGAGTCGAGCGCACGAGTGCGTTGACAGTCCAGAAGACGGTCGGGTGGAGACGTCCGAAGACGAGACCACCACGACACTACCGCACGCACCCCAGAGCATGCCGCTCGAGGGGGAGCACGCAGGTCAGACAAGCGGCAGCAGGGAGCTGACCGCGCATGAAATGGACTGGCCGACGAAGACCAGCGCGAGCGCATGAAGCGCGTCGCGCACCCACCCTGATGGAGATGCGGAGTCGACGAACGCACCCAGACCGTCAGACGACACTGGGGATGCGACGGGCGATGACGAGCGTCGTCCTGACGCACCCACAGAGCCGCCTGACCAGCCAGCGGGCACGAGAGGTCGAGGTGGCGAGGTGTGGGTCGAGACGAGGGTGTCGGGGACATCGAGAGGTGCCGAGGAAGGTGCGGGCAGCAACGACGACGACGGACGTCGAGCTGGGAAGCCCGACGAATCACCTACCAGGTCGCAAGTCGAACCGCAAGACTGCGGTGGCGTCCAAGTCGAGCCAGAGAGCAAGACCGGCAAAGTCGATCCAAGTGAATGCGTCGCACATCGAAGCGCAGACGCAGTGGACGATGGGGAGGCGGCAGAGGAAGTGCGACAGGTCGAGGGCCCAGGGGAGAGTGCAACGATGCACCGTAGTGCGTCGATCGTGGGGGAGAGAGGAAGTGCGAGTGCGCACGTACGACCGACGAAAGCTAACGAAGAAAGCGATCAGCATAGTGAAACGGTCTACAGTGACGTACCAGAGAAACCCCCACAGCCTCCACCACTACGTCCCAGCCCAGCAGATCCATCCGCGCGAGAGAACGGACCCCCGAGCGTCGAGCTCGAGGGGGAGTGGCGAGTATCGACAAGCTGCGACGTCGGACTTACCAGCGCCGATACGGACGCGTCGGGAGCGTCGGGACACGATGAGGACGCTAGGAAGCGGCCGAAGAAGCTGCGGAATGTGTTAGAACAAGTCTGCGCTCAGCCAGAACAAAGTGAGGAAGAGTACTCACCAGGTAGACCCCCAGACGAGCCGAGCGCGCCAGACGACGAGACGGTCGTACCAGGCGACCTCCAGGGCACCCAGGGACGTGCCAGAGCCGATAGGGAGGCGCGCGGCAGCGAGACGATTCCGCCAAGTCAAGGTACCGGGCCAGGAGGCCATTTGGGCGAGCTGGGAGATCCGGGAGACGTCGAGGTCGATTCGGGCGGCCAAAAGGTTATCAACCGCACCGAATACGATGGGACACGCACCATGAGCGACGGGAACGCGCGCGTCGCCGAAACGAACGCGCCACGTCGATATGAGGACCCAAGAGGGCCTGAGAGTGAGCAGGAGGCGTCGAGTGACGAAGAAGTCGATTGGGGCCGCCCAAAGGTTATTGACGGCGGCGGATACGATGGGAATAGTGGCCAGACAGATGGCGCAACGAGCGGAGCACGCCGTGACTCGAAATGAGTCAAAACGGACCCGCTAGCTGATACCAAGGCGAGTCAGCGTCGACGTTACAAACAAGGTACGACGGACGCACCTAGGCCATCCGCACCACCTCCCGCTTATCCCAGGTCGCCCACCGACTATCTGGACCCACCGCGCCGCCGAGGACGACTCAAGTTACAACCTAGATGAGTCAGTCGGACCTGAGCGAGGAAAACCGCTCACCACGTCATTCGGGCATATCGAGGGCATATCGGGCAGATCGGACGCACCAGAAAGGTTGTATATTCATTCAATATATTGTAGGAGCAACCGCACATCACGATACGTGAAGATGGTGACACTGGAGTCGATCGAGGCGAGTGCGCGCACTTCGACAGCACCACTCTGCAGCCGAGCCGCGACTTACCATATATGGACACTGCTCGAGCGCACCGCGACTACCACCTACGGACATCAATACGGACTATACTACAAGTCATTTATTGAATCTTTTGGTATATTTCTTCTGATCTTACCTTCTATTCTGTTTGGACAAACACTTACAGCTAATAGTTAGCCCCTTGTGTTTGAGGGGGAGTGTTGGAATCTTTATTCCATATTTGGTATTACCTGCTTACTTAAGCAGTACTTACATCGGACCACTTACCTTTAGTTTTACTTAGTGACTTACTGAGTATTCTACAGGCACCACCTTTTTACACAAACTTCCTATTGGGGAAATTCGTCATCCAATCCAACTTCCCAAATTACTGCTCCGTTTTCCTGTTCATTAGGAGGAGTAATAAGACCTGGTGGGTCTTCGGTTGGAGTGAAGGGAGTTTCCTCCAGTGGTGCGTTGTACGTGTACCCATTGGTTTCCAGAAATCGATTTTGAAAGTGTTGAGAAAAGTAGTGACCTGTCACGTCGGCGAGTCATGCCACAGATAGGTTACGAAATAACCACTCAATCCAATCTAAAGAATTGTAGTTTCCTGGGATAGGGTCCCAAGGGTCGTCAACATAATTTTGACCATTTTGTGGACCTGTGTCCCAGTTTGGGTTTGGTTCCCAATCTTCTTCTACGTCCCAGTCGGCGACATTGTCCCAACCATGAACTACTTGTGGTGCATCCAGATCTGAATTTGGTCCAACAAGCCTGTTGAGTTCTAGGGCATTGCAGATGATAAAGGACCAGCAGGTTAGCTGAGCAACGACTTCTTTTCTAACTTCTATGGCAACTGATACCTTGTTTGGAACTTGTCGAATAACAAGAAAGAGAATGAATGCGAGAATAAGAGTTAAAATATAGGTGATGAACAAAATGATGATGGTGAACATCCACATCTGTTTTTGGGTTTTCTAATCTCTTTCATTTTCAGGGTTAGAACAGAAAAGTCTGCAAATGATAAAGGTGGTTCTTTGCTTAAATCTTCTGATTCTTTCACGACGAGAGATTAATTCTTGTGGTGCTTCGAAATAAGATCCTTCTGATCCTAATTCGTCTAACCTGTTAAGGTATTCGTTCTGAGTTTGAAGGTTGTGCTCTGACAGAGCAAGGATACCACGAATAGTGTCGTGTGGACATTCTATTGGTTTCTGTAACCTTCATTCTTGTTTGTCCTCGAGACGTGCTGTCACTATCTCAATGAACTCTTGGTAGATGGCACGAGACTGTTGTGTGTGATCTACAGGGATTACTTCATCTAATGCTTGGAGACGGTAGAGCTCGTCTCTAAAGCGTGCTTCGACTAATGAGAGGACTTGGTTCTGAAACGGTGTGTACGCCGTTTGAGTATCTTGTCCTTGTCTTCTTTCAAGAGTACCTCCTGGTGAGTTAAGGAGTATACTTGTCCTTGCTTGTGAAGAACCTTGATGAGACTGTTCGCTTGATGATGACAGTCGTTCTTTGATAATGGATGAGCCACTAACTGAATGATTAGCTGGCATGTTAGCTGGTGTAGGTGGAAGTGTTTGATAACCAGGGAGACGGGCCCTATCATAAGGAGGAGCAGAGTCTATGGTTATCTCTGGGATCTGAATTTCGATTCTTTGCTCCGGGATTTTGGTCTCGTCTGAAGACTCAATAAATGAGTTTGGAGCCGTGACTTCTTCCAGGATAGCTGGTTGAGCTTGAAAGCACAACCAGTGCAAAGGTGAAGTAAAGCATTCGGGAATATTTCCGAATGAAGAAGAGGAAGAATCTGTTTGTGGTGATGAATTAGTTGGGCAAAGGATGAAAGCTCCTTGTCTTCTGACTGGTCTTCTTACTACAGGAACTCTAAAGGCAGTTCCTCTTCTGAGAGGGTGTGGTAATGGTGCTGGTTCTTCTTCTTCTGGAAGGTTTGGAACTACCCAAAGTGGCTGTTCGAATCCTTCTCTTCTTACGAAGATACCTGCTTCTTGTCCAAACAGGACTAATGGTTGTGATACCACAAAGAACCTCAAGTTTCTATTAACTTCTCTAATCCTGATGATAATGTGCAGGTACTCTAAGCAATCCTCGGGGGCAAAGAGTTCCGAGCCTAATATGTATTCCTGGAATAGGAGTGTGACCTCTATACCACCAACAAGGCATGTGATTAGCATGAGAAGGAATAGCAAGAGCCTCCTGCTCAATCCTATCGAGACCTTGTAACCTGTCCTTGACTCTGTCTCGTGCTCTAAGTATGCAGGCCCAATTCTGATCTCGTTGAAGTTGAGCGGCAGCCTGGTTATGAGCCAGTTCAACTGCTGCGTCGAGTACTGCGTCGACCTCCGACTGAAGGTCAACCTCAAGACGAACTGCACTGACCTCAGGAATAAGGGTATTCTCTGAGTTGCCAGTTTCGGTAACTGGGAGGTCCGCAAGGAGGATGTGGTTCCAGTCTATAGGAACGGGGAGCAGAGTTGGCAAGCAAACCGGTGTCACGGGTATGTAAACCGAGCCTTCTTGGTGAGAGCTGGGGTATGGGGAATAGCGAGCTGACGAAGCCCAACTACTGATTAAGGAAGTGAATGCCCCTCTGGGTGGTGACCGAGTCACGTAGGAAGAAAGGGAAGTGCTCCGAGCTTCTACCAAAATTCCTCTGATGGCTTCTGTGATGACATGGAACTGCACTTCATCCACATGATACTGAATGGAATCCTCGGCCTGCGAGGGAATGTAGTCATTAGGGTTGACTGAACCTTCTTTTATGGAGTACTCTCCCTGCTCCTGCAAGACGGAGAAGGTGGACGTTATTTGTTCATTCACTACTCTACCCTGACTATGAGGGTAGGCATCACTTGCCTCTTTGATACTTTGTTCGACACCTCCCGAAGGAGACTCCTCGAACTTCGCCTCCTGGTTCTCTAATTGTAGAGCCAGGGCTGGAGAGGGAAGCCTGACCACTGATAGGTCTTCTTCATTCTTTACGATGATAGACACTGTGGTACCTGCCCAATCAGTATCGTTTTAAGGCCTCTGCCTTGTCCACCTACTCCTTGTTATCTGAAGGGTGCTGCCTCCATTAACCTACAGTGGGGTATTAGACTGTACCCAAGTCAACGGCGAAGGACCTGACCCCAAAGAATGCGATGGGACCTACTCCTACACTTTTCGACCGTTGGCTACACAGGTGAGCGGCTAGCTGGACCGTGGGCCGTTAGTAGTCTTTTCCTAATGAAACACCAGGGCCTACCTGAGGCTGAGATGGGTGTTTAACTAGTAAACCTAGTGGTCAGGCACAGATGGGTCGATGGAAGAACTCCAAGAGGACAAGACTGGGGGGACCAGTAGTAGTCTCCTTGGAGGTTTATATACTATCTAGGTTTTGTACATGTTTGATACTATACAGTATCTATATAAGGTAGATAGCAGTGCATACAAGTCATATGGGAGTCATGACAAGTCATAAGGCAGTGTGCGGCTGTATACATGAGTCATAAGGAATCATGGTGAGTCAGAGATAAGCATAGCCAAAGGGCATGAGGCATAGGGCTGTGCACATGAGTTGGCATGAGTCATAGATAAGTGATAAGTGATAAGAGACATGAGGCATGTCATGTGGCGTGGCTGTGTATGGCTGTACACATGCCAGCAAAGAAGTGACGTGAGCGTGGGCACATGATGTCATGTGATGTCATGTGATCAAATAGTCACGTGTTCATGGTTGAACGAGTGGTAAGGAGTTCAAGTGTGATAGGGGCTATTTAGCGAGATGCTTTGTAGAAAGCCCAGAAAAATAAGGATAAATATGGAATAAATAGGGACAAATACCAGCAGTCGTAACAATCAGGATCGTCTGTGTTATGGCCACTGGTATTTGTCCCTTATTTTTTCTTATTTTTCCAGGCTTTCTACAAAGCACTTTGCTAAATAGCCCCCTATCATACTTGAACTCCTTACCACTCGTTCAACCATGAACATGTGACTATTTGATCACATGACAACATACCACATCATGTGCCCACGCTCACATCACTTCTTGGCTGGCATGTGCACAGCCATGCACAGCCACGCCACATAACATGCCTCATGTCTCTTATCTCTTATCGCTTATCTATGAGTCACCTTCTTATCTATGACTCATGCCGACTCATGCACACAGCCCTATGCCTCATGCCCTATGGCTATGCTTATCTCTGACTCACCATGATTCCTTATGACTCATGCTGTAGCCGCACACTGCCTTATGACTCGTCATGACTCCCGTATGACTTGTATGCACTGCTATCTACTTTATATAGATACTGTATAGTACAAAACATGTACAAAACCTAGATAGTATATAAACCCCCAAGGAGACTGCGACTGATCCCCCCAGTCTTGTCCTCTTGGAGTTCTCCCATCGACCCATCTGTGCCTGACCACTAGGTTTACTAGTTAAACACCCATCTCAGCCTCAGGTAGGCCCTGGTGTTTCAGTCTGGGTCATCTGGGTCATTGCCATCTGGACCATCTCTGGGGCCTTCCAGAAAATCTGGTTCATTGGAAAGGGTATGGAGTGATTGCTTATCATTGTCCTCTAGGACTTCAATGTGTGTGCCCGGAGTTGGAGATTGGGAAAGAGGGCACGATGCTGAAGTGAAGGCAGAGGTGTGATAAGTAGAGAAGCTTCAGAATTGGTTGACAAGTTCTGAACCTTGATGACTGTGTCCAAAAGTACTGAGGGGATTGAATCTGGAGGAACTGTTGGTGCCAATAAGGGCATGAGTACAGGAGCAAGTAGTATGCATAGCCATGGTGGGAAACTCTTTGCAAGTGTGAGTTTGAATATACTATTAGAATTGGAACTCCGGTATCAACTCCAGAATGCTGGAGATGATTAGAAGAGTGGGACTTGGCTTCACCATATGTGGTGCGCCCTTACAAGAGTTTGGTCCCAGTTTTGCAGAGATCGGAGGTAAGACTTAAGATGTAGAGATGTCAAGTCAAGCAGAGGTGTCAGAGGAGAGTCATCAAGACTCAAGTGGAGGTCAGGAGAGTTATTCTAGATAATATTCAAACTAAGGAGTATATGAGTGAAATCAGAGGTTTATATATGGAGTCTGAGAAGGATTAGTAAACAGAGTCGTAAGTGATTGGTAAGAGAATGGGAGTCAGGAGTAAGTATCAGCTGTGCTCTAAGCAAGACACAGGTTTGGAGGTAAGTAATTAGTGGAGCTAGTACAAGTGGAGAACAAGGTAACGTAAGAACAAGAAACAGAGATGAAAAGAAATACTAAGTAAGAAGTCTGAAGTCTGAAGTCCAGAACTGTGTCCTATGTGAGAATGCAGTGGAGTTGGTAGTGATGAGCCCAAAGGGCTGAAGTTGGACTTGGGGGAAAATACAGGATATGACAAATTCTTTGCTCACTTGAGCACAAAGGACTCATTGAACTCAATGGTATGGTCAAAGGGTTGGTGAGGGGGAAAAGATACATCCTTGGGTTTCATGAAGATGTCTCGAAAGGATTTATATATAGGAAGAAGAACAATGGTCTTCTTTTCTTGATTGATAGCGATAGTAGTGAATATCATTGTTCATCTGATGGCAATGGCATCAGATATAGGAGTGTAACTAGCAGCTTCAAGGGATTGGATAAGGAGATCATCCAGGCAATGATAGTGATATTGATGCATATATCAATGAATAATCTCATCTCCTCTGAGAGTTGGGAAAGGTTTGTTGGAAACATCAATGGTTCCTGTTGTCCAGTCGATGCTTGGGTTGGTATCTTTTAACCAGGAAAGTCCAAGTATAACATCATCATTTCCACAGGAAATGATGTAAAATGTTCATCATTCAAGATTGTCTTTGATCTTGAGAGTCAAAGAGATGATTCATTATCTGAGACCATTTTCATTATTGGTTTCATTCACATTGTTAACCTGAAGAGGTTTGGCCAACCTATTGCATTATCATCCCACTCTATAAACTAGGCAGGTGTTGACAAATCATCCTGTTGCCCTACTATTAATAAGGGTGAACGTTTCAGCAATTTTCCAGTTTGCACTAATAAGAGAGATGGAAACTTAAACAAATCATGCATCTTTTCTAGATACAAATACAGGTACAATAGCTAGGGAATATGTAGATGCTGAAGCTACTCTCCCATTTAAAAACTTTGAATTTTGACATAAGCCACTTTGTCATTATCAGAAGTGGATTCATTGTTGTTTTCTTCCTCATCTGTATTCCCATAGACAATATTAAGGGAATGGATGGCTTTCTTCTTAGAGATGCCCAGCCATTTGGCATATTCTAACAGATGGTTGGAGGCTAGGATGTCAATATGGATGAGGTGTATCTGAGGAGGAGAGAATCATATTGGAGGACAATTGGTGGACCTAGGACAAGGATATTTGTTGGTATAGCATTTGACTTTGTGGTATATGAAGCATTTATTGTTTTAAAGGTGCTCCACATGTTGGACTAGGATAAGGTGAATAGCATCCATGTCCATAGCATGGGGGTTGCAGTAAGGAGATCCTTCAGAAGGAATATAATAGATATTCTTAGCCTGAAGTTATTTGAGACTGGCCATCAAGTCATAAAACTTTGAGGCTTTGTCAAGTCATTTTTTGGCCATAGCAGATTCCTTGACTAGGGTCATCATCCTGAAGGTGAGATTGGCACTGACTGCTTGTTTTAGCAAATTCTTGAGGATATTTTCATCCATGATACCACTATACATACTTGGCCTCAAGTTCAAAATTGAACTGAAATTGATGGAAGTCATCATTAAAGGGCTTTCCTTCTATCTTCATATTGATAAGGGCAGAACAAGCCCTTCTTGTTGAATTAGTGGAAATAAAGACTCAAATGAAGTCTTCCAGGACCTTCTGGCACGTTTTGTCCATCATCAGAAAGTTCTTGTCATCCAACTTCTGGAGCCATCCTTTGAAGAATGTAGCTCCTTGTCCTTTGCTCATTTTATTCAAAAGAATGAGCAGTTGCACTTGCTCTAGTATTCTTGAGTAAATTTTAAAATAACCACCTATCATATAGAGTCATCTTTAGGCATCTTGGCTCTCTCCACTGAAGTCTTCAGGATAACCAGCCTTGGCATCAACATGGTTGTTGTCAGCCATATTGTTATCATTGTCATTTGATATTTCTATATCAAAGAATTCAAAATCAGGAAAAGTGGAAGAAGTCAGGTTGCAAAAAAAAAAAAAGGAGTTGAAGGAGATACTCTTTGGGCAATAGAAAAAAAGGGCTCATATGAGGAGTATTGGATCCCTTCAGAATAAGTGGAAACAACCTAAGTGTGAGGGATGGGAGATAACAGAGAAAGGGAAGAAGTTCTAGCTAGTAGAGAGTGCTGAGAGGGTGGCATATATGCAGGGCCTGGTACATGCTGGCTTAGTGGCAGACAAGAAGAACTTGTTTCTGAGCTAGAGTGAAGCAGATGGCATGAAGAGTGATGAGATGTTCCCTCAGCAGCTGTTGAAGTTGTCACTTGTGAGAGCTGGTTTTCTTTGTCTCTTTGATGTTCAGCTTCAGCAACAAGGCAGTCAAGATTTCAGATTCCTTGACAAAAGAATGTGGTGGTGGGGTTGCCCTACTACTAGTTGGTAGGGGCAGAAGACAGTTAGTTCTTTTATTAGTGCTAAACATGAACTAGCCTTATTGGTGCAGAACAATGCAAGACAAATCAACAAGTGTGTGAATGAAGGCAAAAGGAGTCTTCCTAAGGTAAGGTTTCTCTGTGCATGAGTGAAGGAAATGCCAAAGACTAGGCTCTTGTAATGGTTCTCCACTAAAATGGGTGTGGACTAGATACATATAATGCTGGATTGCATAGAACTAACTGAGGAAAATACAAGTACAAATAGTTGTTATATACTGGTATGTGAGAGTAGGCTTTGGAGATTATCGGGACGATAGATATCCCGATTATGCAGGGGCAAGAAGGGATTATGATATTAGTGGGAGTTACTCACTGATCGGTTATGGATGGTAACAATAGATCTTCAGATAAGAGCAATAGGTGGGAAGACTAATGCTCAAGTGGTTCTGAGTGAGAATAGGAAGCGAAGAACTTGATTCGTTAGAGAAAACAAAACAGACTTATGGCCAGGTCTTATATAGTGTTCTACACTACCCATGAAACGTGATGGGAAAGAACATGTGTCAAGTATGAAACATGTAAGAGAATGTGAAATGTATAGTAAAACGTGTATCACATCTTATGACATCATGAAACACCAGATAAGGATGATGTCATAGTCTAGACCATGAGATAAGAAAGAACTTATCTATATGTAATGAGTAATATGGAATAGCATAAGAATAAGGTCAAAGACCGATCTAGAATCTGGTATCAGGAAATGAAAGATAAGATAAGAAATACCAGAATTCTCAACACTCCTCCTTGCTGTCCATGTTAAGAATGAAAGGGGATAAGTCAAAGAGCTTTTCTTCCATCTTCAAACTTCTGCTTTCCAAGATTCTTTGTGAAGATATCAGCGAACTGCTGGTCTGTGGGAACATAATAAAGTTAGATTTCTCCAAACTCCACAGATTCACAAATATAGTGGTTGATCATGCGAACAAGTTTGGTACGACCTTCTTGTGTAGGGTTGGAAGTGAGGAATATAGCACCCTGATTGTTGATGCAGAGTGGTAGTGGACCTATCTTGAATTGTAACTCTTCATAAATGTTATGAATCCAGCGAAGTTGTTTAGCAACCTCGGTCATTCCACAGTATTCTGCTTCAGTGGAAGAGAGCGTAACTTGACGTTGTTGCCTAGATAGCCAGGATATGATACCATTGCCTAAGAAGATGGCATAGCCAGTGGTAGAATGTGATGTTTCAATGTCTCCAGCCCATTCTGTATCAGAGTAGGCACATAAGCCATTTTAATCTCCATGTCCAGAGTATGAGATACAAAGATCCAGAGAGGATGATAGATAGTGTACGATGTAGAGCACCTTTTGCAAATGTTCTTCCATAGGATTGGAAGAGAACTGAGACATCTTTATGACGGAGTAGGCTAAGTCCAGTCTGGTACCCAGCATGATGTATAACAGTGATCCGATGACTGACTGATAGTGACTGCAAAGAGTAGGATTCAACTGATTTTGGTCAGAGTTAGGTCTCAGATTATATCTGGTAGGAAGAGGTACAGAGACTAGTTTGCAATTCTCTTGACCAAATCGTAAAATGACTTTCTCTGCATAGCGGGTTTGGTCTAGAGAGATAGCTCACTTCTTGTGATCTCTAGTAATCCTCATATCTAGGTACTCTTTGGCTTGACCAAGATCTCTTGATTCCCATCATTTCATAAATGAAGCTTTGTGAGCGAGGACCTGTGCTTTATTACTTCCCATAAAAAGTACATCATCAACATAAATGAGGAGAATAATAATTTCATCACCAATGATCTTAAAATAAGTCACTGGATCAGATTTGCATCTGAGGAATCCCATCTCCAGGAGAGACTTGTGTAGCTGCTTGTTCTATTTAAGTGCAGCTTGCTTCAAACCATAAATCGCTTTTCTCAAGCGACAAACCTTTTTCTCCTGACCCTTTACTACAAATCCTTCAGGTTGTTCGAGATAGATTTCCTCATCCAGCTTGCCAAACAGAAAGACAGTTTTGACATCTAGGGCTTCGATTTCCCAATCGTGAAGTACAGCTAGAGCAATAAGAAGTCAGAAGATTTCAAACCTTGTTACTGGAGAGAAGGTTTCTTCATAGTCTATTCTGAAGACCTGTGTAAATCCTTTGGTGAGGAATCGAGCTTTCTTGTGACCATCAGATTTCACTGCAAATATCCATCTCCTTTTGACGGGTTTGCAACCCTTAGGTAGGTCCACCAACGTTCATATTTTGCGAAGGTGAAGTGACTGTATCTCCTCCTTCATCGCAACCATCCATAGTTCCTGTTCCTGTTTCAAGAGCTTTAGCACATCTTGATATTGTTTAGGAATAGAACCTGATCCAATTGCCACATTAAACAGGCTTCTCATCCATTTGGAAGAATATATCTGTCCAAGATCATCATTTTCATTAGTCGGAGTGATGTCCATCTCTTCCTGGATAGTATCAAGGTCTCTAGACACATCTCTCTCGATGTCGATTGGTGGTCTATCCCCATAAGCATTATCAGGAAGAATCTTAGATATGGGAACACGAGAGGATCATTGTTGATCAGCAGGTGCTCTTGTAGAAGAACATTCATCCCTAGTAGGATGATGCTGATGAGGTCGAGATCTAAATTCAGGTAGGGACTTATCATTGTATTGATGAGGTGGTAACCAGACTCGAGGTGTAATGCCTGATGGTCTCTCCATTTTGGGAGGTGAATCTGTAACCATATAGTGTTTGTGCTGATGTCAGTCAGCAATGGAACTCCGGTGACCAGTGTCGGGAGTGATATGCTTAGTAGCAGGTTGAAGAGGTGATGTATGATAGAGTGGTGGATCGTTAGAAGAATCTGGGGAATTCAAGAAGAGAGGTGATATAGGATCTTGTTCTGGAAGTGGTTCCCAAGGAGTAGTAGATGGAGTGGTATATCCTCATGATTGCCCATCAGGAGGTTGATGTGGTTGATTGGGTTGTTGACCTAGTTCTACAGGTATGGATATAAAAACATCTCGAGAGGGTTCTGGATCCCTTGGTCGAGTATCGTCCTTAGAGTGGTTGTGTGGGTTGTTTTCATCGGCATTTTCATCAGCATAATCCGTGTCGATTGGAATAGGGGTAGATTCATCTGTATTGTCTCTGGAACAATAAGGAAAGACTTTCTCCTCAAAAATGGTGTTTGTAGAGATGAACATTCATCGTCGCTCTTTGGACCAAAAGCGGTAGCCTTTAGTATTCAACTCGTATCCAATAAAGATCATCTCCTCAGATTTGGGAGAGAGCTTGTCTTGTCATTGTTCCGGAGGTATAAAGACATAAGCACATGTCCCAAAGATCCTAAAGTATGAAACATCAGGTTTGTCTCCAGTGAATTGCTCACTAGGTGTTTTCCATTCATGACGACACATAGGTTATCTGTTATAAATGTGTAATGCAGTCTCAACAGCATCTTGCCAAAAAGATCTAGACATACATGCATGTTGGTGAATGGCTTCTGCTTTCTCAAGCAAAGTTCGATTGAACCTCTCTGCACAACTGTTTTGTTGAAGAGTGTGGAGAACAGAGGTCTGATGAGTGATTCCTCTGGACTGAAAGAATGCTTGTAACATTCCAGCCATAAATTCTCCCCCTCAGTCTGAACATACAGAGATGAGCGAGTGACCAGTGAAGATTTCAGCCCAAGAAACCATTGATTGGAAGTGTCATGAGACAATGTCCTTAGTGTGTAAAAATGCAACAACTGCAAAATCTGAATAATCATCAATGAATGTGAGAATATAATATGCACGATATCTGGATTCTGTTGGCATAGGACCAACAAGATCAGAATGTACAAGTCCGAGAGGACAAGTAGCACATTTTCCTGAAGTAGGATATGAGTGATTATGCATCTTCCCAAGGGCACAGCCTTTGCAGGGAGAGTCGGTGTCCAGGAATTTGACAGTTGATATACTGGAGAGGTACAGAGGAGCATGACGAAGTGCATTCTTGGAAGGATGTCCAAGATGGTGGTGCCATAAATCGTAGGAGTCATCCTTAACAAGTGATATGATACGACCTTTCTTTGGAGTAATCGGAGATGACTGAAACCAATGAAGGTTATTGTCCAGAGATGAGGCAGATGCCTGGATGACCAGACAATCACTTGTGTCCCAGATTCTGGATTCAGAATCATTGATAGTACACTTATAGCCTTGGCTAGTAAGCATAGGAACCGATAAGAGTCAGTGACCTGCATGTGGAGCATACCAAACTTCATTAAAAACAAGAGGTTCTGTGCCAGAAGCTTTCTATTGAATAATAATCTTGCCTGGACCATACATAGGAACATGTTCTCCATTGGCAACAATAGCAGAATGAATGTTTGTTTCTAGATGTGCAAAGTCACTTTTAAATGGTGAAAGGTGATCAGTGCAACCATTGTCGATCATCCAATGGTGTCTGGTGAATTTTGCCTCAGTATCTCCCCCTAGCGCAAAAGCACTGTGATAATCATAAAAGGCATCATATCCATCACCAGAATACAAATAGTACTCATCATCGTGGTCATATCCATCCAATACTTGGAGGGAATAATTAGGTAACCATTCTCCAGGATCTCGTGGTGGTAAAGCCATGGTCAACGCCTCAGGCGTGATAGGAAGTACAGTTTGAATATGACTCTCATTCAACAAATCAACATAGTTGAAATAAGATGATGAACTGACGAGTCCACCAAGAGTGAAAGAAACTTTCTTCCTCTTTTCTTTCTTCTTCTTCGTCTGTCCCAATGTAGTGTTAGTTCCTTCAGAAGGGGCATTCTCTGAAGGAACTGTATCGAAAGGGCATTTGAGACGGCCCAGCTACATTCATCCCATTTTCTTCATCCCAGCCAGCATTGGCTACAGTGGAAGTGGAGTCGTCCATTTCTACTTCCTGAACTTCCCTGATGGCATGGTCTCCAAGATGATTTATAAACCTATGGGTGAGATCATCATTATCCATCACAAATACATTTGCAAAGGATACTTCATTTGCAGTAGCTTTGCCTTTACCCTTGGCATTCTGGCGAGCATTGAACCAGTTTTTCTTCTGGTTGCAGCCAAGCTACCTACATTTAGCAGGACCTTTTCTTTGTTCTCTCTGATTCTGATTCTGATGGAAACTGGAAGGTCTTGGCATAAAGCCGGCAGAAGGTTGTTGGAAATTGGACGATTGTCCAGGTGTCTGGTGTGGTCTCTGATAAAAGGGAGTCTGGTTCCTCCAGGCATTTTGCTGTGGAGGACCACACTTAATGACATTGGTTCTGTTAATCTGTGCATCTCTGAAAGACTCGGTATGAGAGATCCAGGAATGGAGAGGTTTGTGTGTAGCATGGAGATTTGTCTCCATAAGTATCCATGTAGTAACGGTCTCCATGTTGAAGTTGGCAACCTCAACGGTTTGGGTAATAGTGGAGGCAAGTTGGTGGTATTCATTAGGAAGGGATGATAAGAGCAACATTGCTCTGAAGTTCTGAGGAAGATTCAAGCCAACTTGTGTAAGCTGCTTGAAGAGGGATGAGAGGTAGCTGATGTCCTCATTGGTGTGTTGGGGTCAAACATGCATATAAGATGCTTGGCTAAAAAGCAGGAATTGTCCGGTGAGACCAACAGTCCCAAAGAGGGCTCGGAGATGTTCCCATAGAGCTCTAGCAACAGATGGAAAAGTGGCAGGATCTGTCCAGTCGTAAGTGACGTGGGTGAGTAGGGAATCATTGATAGTGGAGGCCATAAGGCCCAAGATGCATTTGTCTAGCACCTTCCACTTTGCTTGGACGTTCTGCCAGATCAGCTCCAGCAGGTAGAGCGTATAAGTGAGAGTGCTGTCAATGAATTCCCATATGAAATAAGCAGATAGAGTGGATTGGATGAGATGCTCCAAATGTAGTTTTATGTCCAATGAGGGTAGGGATT